>SJYT01029099.1:18271-33228 GCA_006410635.1 Cephalophus harveyi | reverse complement strand
ACTGAACTGAACTGAACTAAGGATTATATAACAAAAATGTGACAGTTTCTCCTTTCTGAAAGCATTCTGGCTAATCCTGTTATCTTAAAATGTAAATTATGGGAGTGGGTCTCCTAAGATCTTTACAACCTTGAGACATTCTTTCCATTTAGACTGCAGCCATGAAATTAAAAGACGCTTACTCCTTGGAAGAAAAGTTATGATCAACCTAGACAGCATATTCAAAAGCAGAGACATTATTTTGCCGACTAAGGTCCATCTAGTCAAGGCTATGGTCTTTCCAGTAGTCATGTATGGATGTGAGAGCTGGCCTGTGAAGAAGGCTGAGTGCCAAAGAATTGATGCTTTTGAACTGTGGTGTTGGAGAAGACTCTTGAGAGTCCCTTGGACTGCAAGGAGATCCAACCAGTCCATTCTGAAGGAGATCAGCCCTGGGATTTTTTTGGAGGGAAGGATGCTAAAGCTGAAACTCCAGTACTTTGGCCACCTCATGCGAAGAGTTGACTCATTAGAAAAGACTTTGATGCTGGGAGGGATTGGGGGCAGGAGAAGAAGGGGATGACAGAGGATGAGATGGCTGGATGTCATCACTGACTCAATGGACGTGAGTCTGAGTGAACTCCGGAAGTTGGTGATGAACAGGGAGGCCTGGCATACTGCGATTCATGGGGTCGCAAAGAGTCGGACATGACTGAGCAACTGAACTGGACTGAACTGCATTGAAAAAGTATAGAACTCCCTTGCTTAGACTGGTGAGGGGGGCATTCGCCATCTTTAATAAAACTCTGCTATACAAAAGCTCTTGAGTGTTCAAGCCTGGTGCCTCTTCCCAAAGCTAAATCATCTTCTTCGGAGATCATGAATCTGACACCGTTCACCATAAGCTACCATCTTGGGAACTGTTCAGGATCTTCAGGAGAAGATAAGAACACTAGAGCTCTACCCTCTCTGCTTTCCCAGTATACACGTTTTCTGCTTCTTGTGTGAATGAATGACACACCCTGCGTGAAGCAAGTGATGAGCCCTGCTCTGCAGTTTCCTAGTGCCTCATAATGATGGAAGGTAGCCCCAGAAAGGGGAACCTTGTTGGAGGTTTATATCGACCTGCCAATTCCAAGACACACCCAACATCCCTGTGAGGGGAGCAGCCAGAGATGGGCAAAGCATGTAGAATGAACTTTCCTTTCTCAGTCACCTTTTGCTGGTCTCTTTGACCATTTCATAATCGCGTGGGGAATTAGAACTACTAACATAATCTGTCGAATCGTAGACTTGTGATCCATGCTGTTACTGTGTACTTCTACTTAGACCCCATGGATGGAAGTGCTTAGCCTTGCTAGATAGGCTAGCTTTGCTAGAAAATCACTAGGAGTACATTTGGGGCATGGTGGAGCTCTAACTCCAGCAGCATGTGTGGGAACTAGGCAGAGCTCTAGCTCCAGGAATGTCTCACAGGCTAGAGGTCACGCTCGCGGGTGCCTGCCTCAGGGGCCAGCGACCTGAAAGTGAGTCTTTCTCATGGCTGTGCCTCCTGTCTATGTGGATAGAAGCACTGCTGGTGACCGTGAGCTTTTTGAGGACACAGAACCAGAAGTGCAGAACTTGGTCAGATTGGAAGTGAAATGGGTTTCTTCCTTCGGTGGTGTTAGCTCTTAGCAGACCAGAGGAGGCTCTCTGATGACTTCTGACTCAACTCCCTATTATTTCTGTGGAATCCGTGGAAATGAACTAAAAGGATTGATCCTAGTAGCTTGAGGACAAAAATCACTTTTTCCTCGCTGGCTGACCCTTTCACGGTCACATATACTGATGTGGCACTGACTCACCGCTTCTACTGCAGTCAGGACTGTACTCAGGAATGTGCATAGGCACGTGGAACACGGATGCTTCCCCGAAGAGTCTTAGCTTGGGAAACATTCCACAAAGCTACTCTGCTCCACCCTGGGTGGCATCAGAGGAAACGGGGCAAAAATCAGACAAAGTTCTTAATGGTGAGGAACTGGACATCAATCTGGGACGCCATCAGGTCTACCCCTGGTGCATCTCCACCCAGCCTTGGTGGCAGAACCAAGAGGGACGAGTAAGGCACCTGAGTTAGTAAGGGACAGACCAAATCTGACCAGGGAAGGAAATCTTCAGTGGAGTCTGTCTATACCGCCATCTAGAGCAGGGAGGGATGCCTCCAGTGGAAAGAAGCCACAGCTGCTTTTTTTTCTCTTGTAGATGGGAACTAACTGTTCTATAACCACTCTTTTAAAATGCATTTTAAAAACTGGGATAAGTTTAACCCCCAAAGTTTAAAAAAGACACTCCTGAACTTCTTCTGTGGTGCTGAATTGGCACAGTACCTTTTGAAAGATGGGGAACACTAACCTGCTGCTGAAGGGTCTCAATAATAATACTGTTTCACAATTAGGTCGATTCTGTAGAAAACAAGGGAAATGGGTAGAAGTGCCGTATGTGTTGCTCTATCTCTCTGCGAGACATGCCAGACTTGTGTCCTAAGGGTGCAGTTTGGGTGTGAAACCTTCAGCTCCCTCCTGTCCTTACTTCGCCCCTGTATCTGGGATTCCCAACTAAACAGGATGAGAATCAGGGCACATTTCCTGGAGGGGTTGCCTCAGTCTAGGTAGAAATTCAAAGTCCCAATTGTGGTTGAGACTATTTAGAGGATCCAAAAGGTACATGTAAGGCTTTATAGGACTAACTTTACTTTGTGATGCTACTTGGAGAGATGTAACACATGTCTTGGGACAGACACTGATTCCTGACTCAAAAACTTGAGTTTTGGGGGAAGCTACTACTTTAGGAGATGAATGGTTTGAACATGAAACAAAGGGAAATAGACCTCCTTCCTACTGGGAGCCAAGCAGTTCCAATAACAAAACCGCTTTGCTGGATGTATTCTTAAAGGACTTAAGCAAGCACACACTAAGACTTTAAACTATGCTAACTTGGCTGACATAGAACAGGAAGAGAAGGAAACTCCTGGTAAATTCCTAGATAGACTATGGGAGGCTCTCCACAAGTTTCCTGCAATTGATTTCAAATTTCTCATCAGTCAGCGCCAGATATCTGCCGTAAGTTACTAAAACAGGCGTTCAGACCAAATCAGTCTCTAGAAAAACTGTTACAGCAGGCTCAGACAATATATTATAGTAGAGAATATGAGAAGGATAAACCAAAGAAAAGGCCCAGGCTCTAGTGATGGTTGTGAAAACTGCTAAGAATCAGCCTGAAGAGAAAAATGCCCAGAGGGACCCAGGTGAAAAGGGACAGACCTGTTATTACAAGGAAAGGAGGGGGACCTCAAGCGAGACTGCCCTCAGGCATCGAAGCCGTTCCCAGTTCCATGTCCAGTCTGTAAAGGACCACACTGGAGAAGAGACAGCCCTCTGAGGCCTGGGTCCCAGGGGTTGGGGTCTCAGGACAATCAGTACTGAAGGTGCCCAGGGGTCACCACACAAGTCCCTGTTCTAATAAAATCTGAGGAACCCCAGGTGTTAAGAACGGTGGGGAGGCCAATCCAGTCAATTTCCTTTTGGACACTGGGCAACTTTCTCTGTCCTCACTGAAGCCCCTGGCCCGCTTTCCTCCTGATCCACTACTGTAATGGGATTCTCTGTATGACCCAAGTGTTATTATTTCAGTCATCCTTTAAGCTGCAACTGGGACTCTGTGCTATTTTCTCACGAGTTTCTATTTGTGCCAGTCTCTCTCACCCTTTCTGGGGAGAGATATACTGAACAAGGTCTAGGCCTCTGTTTTCATGAATATGGAGCCTGCTCTTTCTCTCCCATTAATCGAGCAAAATGTAAATCTTAGAGTGTGGGCTGATGGAAAAACTGTGGCTTGAGCACAAAATGCTGTCCCTATTATCACTAAGCTCAATAATCCTCACCTATTTTCACATCAAAAGCAGTATCCACTAAAGCCTGAGGTTAATGAATGAGCAAAATATTACTGTACTGACGTCTCATGATGTGAGTGGGATCTTAAACTCTAAAATTCAGAGCAACAGTACTCCACCTTTAAAGCTCCTGTAACTCAAGGGGTGTCAAAAGCTCTAGGAATAGTATATCACACTGTTCCTGGGGACCCCAATCTTCAGAAAAAGTTGAAAAGGCTAATGACATTATTAAGAGGCATCTGCATAAGCTAACTCAGGAAACACAAGACAGTTGGTTTAAAGTTTGACCCACAGCTTTAATGAGGGCTTGAACTGCCCCTAAGAAGGGACTGTCTCTATAGCAGACTGTTTTTGTGCACAGATATTGTCACAGATCCTGAAGTCTTAGAATTAGCTATGTAACTCAGCTTTCAGCTTTTCAACCTCCTCATCAATTGAACGCTTCCCATGGTGGGTTTCTCCATTTCAAGAAAAGGACTTTCTTCAACTCTGAGAATACCTTCACCATCAACAATCATATGTGATGCCTCTTCTTGATCTGATGACATCTAACAATCTTAAGATGGAGTGATGTAACTATGGAAATAATGTGATTTTTAATTTTGATTATGTTTTAACTTGGTTTAATGCCTGTTTTGCCTTACATTTGTAACTGTACAATGGGGTTTGTTTCTGTCTGAAGGCTTTTAAGTTACAAATGGTTGTCCAGGCTCCTAGTAGGTGCCACAACCTCCTCCAACTATTACTTGGGGCTTCTGTAATTTTGATTATGTTTTAACTTGGTTTAATGCCTGTTTTGCCTTACATCTGTAACTGTACAATGGGGTTTGTTTCTGTCTGAAGGCTTTTAAGTTACAAATGGTTGTCCAGGCTCCTAGTAGGTGCCACAACCTCCTCCAACTATTACTTGGGGCTTCTGGATCAGAGGCCCTCAATATGAAGGTTAGGAGAATATGCTGCCTCAACAATTTAGGGACAATGCCTCTCAACACCAGGAAATAGTTATGGAATGAAAATGATGCCCCTTTCCCCTGGCAACATAATTCTCCTAAAAGAAAAAAGGGGAATGAGAGAGTCAATTCCTAAGCAGATTGATAAGAAGTCCGGGCTCCCCAAGGAGGAGAAAGGGGTCCAGAGCCCTTGAGAAGGAGAAAGGGGTCTGGAATTCTCGAGGAGGAGGAAAAGACAAACATCTTTTTTTTTTCTCTCTCTCTCTACATTCCTTAGTCTTAGTCACATAAAACATTTCTTTCTTTAAGCCTGGAACTGATGATTACACAACAAACTACTCAGTTTAAACTCTGTACATATAACAACAGTGTATCCTGCTTGAGGACAGTTTCTCCTTTCTGAAAACATTCTGGCTAATCCTGTTATCTTAAAATGTAAATTATGACAGTGGGTCTCCTCAGATCTTGACAACCTTGAGACATTCTTTTGATTTATTTAATAACTAATTAAAAGAGTATAGAACTTCCTTGTTTAGACTAGTGAGGGGAGCACTCTCCATCCCCCTTCTGAGGTCTGTATAAGAAGCATTCTCTGTCCCCTTTCATACCTTACTAATGTTCTGCTACACAAACGCTCTTCAGTGATCAAGCCTGGTCCCTGTTTCCGAAGCTAAATCTTCTTCAGGGATCACAAATCCAACACTGTTCACCTTAAGCTATCATACATGTAAAGCACACATCACAATGCCTAATAGCTAAGTACTCAATAATTATAAATCACTAATAGGAATATGCATCAGATGTAAGACTAGACCATATAAATTCCTCCTTTATCCTCTTTAAAGAAAAGAGTTTTATAAAAAGGATTTAAGAGGAAAAGTGTGGGAGAAATCAATTGATGCATAAATATCTTCAGTTTGAAATGCCTTTGATTTTTCAGATGACAGAGTATTCAGTAAGAAGCTAGGAATATGTTTCTGAAGATCATGAGAGAAGGTGGGACCTGGAATATAAAGTGAAAGTGTTAGTTAGTTGTGTCTGACTCTTTGTGACCCCATGAACTGTATAGCTCACCAGGCTCCTCTGGCCATGGAATTCTCCAGGCAAGAATACTGGAATTGGTTGCCATCTCGTCCTCCAGAGGATCTTCCCAACCCAGGAATCAAAACAGTGTGTCCTGCATTGCAGGTGGATTCTTTATCACCCGAGCAATCAGGGAAGCCCATACTTCAGAGAATTGTGGGAATAAAAAGAGATCACATGTGTGCCAGTGCTTTACAATTTGTACAAATGTGAACCATTCAATCTTCTCTTTGGCTTAGAGTATTAAACTTTTCATGATGGAGAATCAGGACATGTTCCATGGATAAATGGAGCTCCCAGAGGGCTTGTGCAGGGCTCCAGGAAGTGTCCAGCTTAATGTGTGGGGCACCACAATTTTACTGCTTCAAACCAAATGCTGTGGAGAATGAGCAGTCAACAGAGAAGGTGGGGACAGGAGAGAGCACATGATGGAGCACTTTAAGAAATGGAACGAGTTGCACAAACCGTCAAGTGAAGTCAGAGGTTAAAAAGAAGGGCAGTCTACTGGATATGAGCAAGAGGTCACTGATGCTATCTGCTGAGATATTAGAGTGCCTTGCCCAGCCTGATACCTGTTAGCTGGCAGAACTGCACTGCTTTTCATGGCCAACGCTAACAGAATGACCCTAGATAGCCTTGCTCCATCCCAGCCATATCCTGAATTATTCAAACCAACCCATCCCCACCTGATTTTCACTGCCAGAGTCTGGCTCTTGAAATCAATTCTTATTGAAGATCTCACATCATCCCCTCAAAAACAGTAGCTGACACTTGATATTGATATTCTGTTCTGACTTCTGGCTGACTCTCTCAAGTATATTTTGAGTGTTTCTTCTGACCCAATTTTTACTTATTCTCCTTATTAGGTATTGATCTCTGAATTCCCTCCTTGATTGTACTTGACATTCTTTTATTTGGACTGTATTTCTTCTGCTTATTCCAAGTAATCATCTTGCCAGCCTAGATCTTGTCTTGAAATTCAGCCCAAACAAACCTATGGTCAGTGATCCATAGACTCATCCCATTACCAGCATGCTTGCATGCTAAGTCGCTTCAGTCATGTCCAACTCTTTGCGACACTATGGACTGTAGTCCTCTAGGCTCCTATGTCTGTGGGATTCTCCAGGCAAGAATGCTGGAGTGGGTTGTCATGCCGTCCTCCAGGGAATCTTTCAAAACCTATGGATCGAACTGGTGTCTCTTAGGTCTCCTGCATTGGCACATGGGTTCTTTACCACTAGTACCACCTGGAAAGCCCATTAGCAGATGGAACCGTAAAGCTGCTAAAGAAATTAGTCATACACAAACCATAATATGTTGATGCTACCTGAAAAGGGAGGGTATGGGGGCTAATTTTGTCTGTCAACTTGACTGAGTCACAGGGTACCCAGATATCTGGTCAAATATTTCTCCAAGAGTGTCTTTGGATGAAATTAACATTTAAATCAATAAACTGATGAAGCAGATTGCCCTCCCTAACGTGGTGGGCCTCATCCTGAGTAGAACAAAAAGGCTGATTCTCCCCCAAGTAACAGAATTCCTCTGGCCTGGCTTCCTTTAAACTGGGACACTGGCTTTTCCTTGTCTTCAGATTCAAACTGAAACAATGGTTCTCCATAAATCTTGAGCCTGCTGGCTTTTGGTCTAGACCTACACCATCATTGGCTTGGTGTCTTTGATCTCCAGCTTGTTGACTCACCCTGCAGGTCTTGAGACTAATCAGCCTCTATCATCATGTGAGCCAAATCCTTACAGTAAACGTCTTTGCATATATATATATATATATACACACACACACACACACATACATATACACATACATATACACACACATATACATATTAGAGAACAAGAAGGGGGAGGGTAGTATGGGGGAGAGAGAATGTATGTCTCTCTCTATATATATTCATTATCTATTGGTTCTGTTTCTCTGGAGAGATACAGATGGAGTAAGTTCAATGGGACTGGCAGACTCTACACTAAAGCACAGTGATTGCAGTCTATACTAAAGCACAAATTCCAGCTGTATCATTTAGTAGCTATGGTTAGATTACTTAACCTCTCTAATCCTCAACTCCCCACTCTGTTTTACTAAAATCCCAATATATTCCAGTGTCAAGCATATGGCAGGTAAATGTTGAGTAAATGAATGAACCAATACAGGTGAAGAAACCAGAGTCGTTAATTGATACATAATTCATTAGCAGCTAATGAAAAAAATCAACCCTTCATATTAAAGCAGAGTTATGTCACTATTTAAAGGAAAAGTTAAAAGTCTCATCAAATTGAGAGGTTTACTTAATCATTACTTCACAATTTACAATTTCCTTTTGAGTTGGTTATAATTTTTGTCCCCATTTTACCTATGAGAGGACCAAGGTACAGAGAGGTAACAGACCTAATAAAACTCTTGAAAGACTTACTAAAGGAATATTGTGATCGCTTTCAAATAGCCCTTTGAAAGTTTGCTAATTTCGGCTACTATTTTCTCCTTCCTTTTGTCCCTGTCACAGGGTCCTTCCTCCCTGCTTGACCACCTTCATATCTCAGTATGGGAGAGGGTCCTAGGATGCATTCATGTACAAAACAGACCCTATAATTTTGATGCATTAAGGACTAGGAGTTTGGAAGCACGCAGCATCTGTCTGCTAAGTACTTCTCCTTCCATCCTACAAAAAACTCTGAGGTGCAATCTTATTTTTTTTTCCAACACAGCAACCCAGAAACAGAAACCAATATCTTTAGTCCTCCGTCTACCTCTTACAAGATATGTCTCTGCCTCAGAGGTTTCAGGGAACAATGAATTTAGATTTAGAGTATTTATGTTTTCCCCAGGTACTACTAAGTCACTGTCTATAAATGGGGTGGGGGTTGGGGTCAGAGCTGGAAAAATGTATAAAGGGAAAGCGGCAAGTAAGCCACATGGAAAGGAAACCAAGGAATTAAAATGGTTGATTTGTCAAATTGTATATTCTTGTGCAGGCACAATATTTTGAAATATTGTTCATGGGTATGATCTTGGAGAAGAGGGTTCTGAGCTGGGCTAGTTCTAAACTACTTGCAAACTGACTTTGGAAAGACCTTATAACATGTTATAAAAACTTTTTTATAATTATTCTTTGTGAGAGACAGTGAGAGTGAAGTCGCTCAGTCGTGTCTGACTCTTTTCGACTCCATGGACTGCAGCCCACCAGGCTCCTCTGTCCATGGAATTTTCCAAGCAAGAGTACTGGAGTGGGTTGCCATTTCCTTCTCCAGGGGATCTTCCTGACCCAGCAATCAAACCCAGGTCTCCCACATTTCAGGCAGACATTTTGCCATCTGAGCCACCAGGGAAGTTTGTATCTTGTACCTTACCTGGGAGATATAAACTAAATATCTTACATCTGGAGTTACTGCAAACCAGGATACTTTGGCACATGATGTACCAGAAAAAGCTTTCAGAGACTAAATTAGCATAGTATAAATACCCATCCAGTAGAGCAGGTAATTTTCTCATTACTCATCAAATGAGTTCCTAAGCATTCGTTACTCTACATGTTGGATCTTTGTAGAAATAACTCACAGGCAGCTGAATCATTTCAGAGCAAATTTCCCATCACTTTCCTTCTCTGTATGGCTTAGGCCTTTATGGATCCTGAATAACATAAATATGCTGGTTCCCTACTGGCAAGGATGACTATGGATTTTTTTTAAATCAAGCAAGGAGAAAACCCTAGGGGGGAAATCTCATTATCATATTAAAATGCATTTAGAGATGTCTGGTTTTCCTGAATAGTCTTATATTTATCCAATGTCTATGTTTTCCAAATTTATTCTTTTCTCAGAACAAAACGAAGAACATCTCAAACAGCATCATTTTTAACAGAAGCACAAGAAAACAAGAAATGCTGCCTTCACCCAGCATAATCCTGTAGAGCTTGAGGTATTTTCTGAGATGCTTTGAATCAGTCTGACTCTCTCCTCTACTGTGTAATTTTTAAAGATGTCAGTGTGGGGCATCAGCAGTTGAAAATTCAGAATACCAAGCCAGTCTTCCCCCGTGACTGCCCCAGAGCTGTCGCCCACAGGATGAGCCTTCATCACTGACGTAGATACTTTTTCAGTTTTACTATTTTTTAATCTGGAAAATCCCCTACCTCCTCCATTCCTGCACAAAACTTTCTGCCTGAATGACTTTCAGACTGAGGGCCATACACATATTCCGTTTCTTTCCACTGTAGGCTCCCCAACCCCTCAACTTTTATGGGCTAAAAAAAAGTCACATTTAGAGGAAAAAAATTCTGATCATAAAGTGTTTTGCTGTGACATCAGTGCATTCGCCTTCACTTCTCCCAGCCCATTCCAGCTTGCTCTACAATGAAGGCGACAGTTGTAACTAGGAGTTTCATTGTCAAGTATCTGAGGACCAGGCAGATTCTCTTCTTAACTGTATAAGAATCTTAAATGTTTAATGAAGTAAACACATTTTAGCAACACGTCCTGTTTTCAGAATCCAGCTTTAATAAAAACCCAAACACTATTTGTTAATTATTATTGAAAACATTAATATTTCAAAATACCCTTTGGTCAAGAAGTCTTTAAAGAGACAATAACATCCACTTATTTCAATTAAAGGTATTGCTTATTGAATCCTTACAGTTCTATTCGGTATAAATGTTCCCTTTACAACTCTGCTTCTCTCCTTTGTTTCCTGGGATTCATTCTCTCTCTCTCTCTCTCCTTGTGCATTAAAAACTTAAGCTGGCTCTCATGCCTCAGAGCGGGGTTGTGTGTTGCGGGGGCTGGGAGTGGAAGTTATACGTTGTCCCCCACCCAACCCCCAGACAAGGATTTTCCATCGCCTAAAAGGAGCCGTCAAATTTTAACACTGCGAGGCACGACTTCTAATCTCATTCTTCCCGGAAAAGTACAAACAGTTCCTCAACCGAGGTCCCCCCTCCCACGCGCTCCCCAGCTTGCCCTCCCCGCGGAGAGCCCCGAGACAGCCTCCCCAGCACCTATGAATCATCGGAGAGGCTGCAGCCGCGGGACTATTTGCATATGCGCCCTCCACCGCCCCTCCCCTTCTTGGCGCCTAAAGCACACAACAAAGGACAAGATTATTGCTTTATGATTATTCTTTTTAATCTCTCCTATGACCAGCACTACTAGCTTCTCTCGCCCACGTCTTGTTTTGAGCATCGGAAGGCCAGCCTCGTCTGGTACCCAGAGTTTGCGCACTCAATGAACCAGCAGAATTTTGTAGCGTCCCAGCATCCTTGAACCTGTAGCTGTTCACATACTACCCGCTCCCCAGAAGCCTAGTCAATCCTATAAGGCATGTACGGCGCCTCTGTGGACTATTCCTAAGAAGTTCAACATAAAACCCTAGGCTCCGATTGCAAATTCAGCCCCAAACAGCGTCATCTATTTTGCCCTCCTCAAACAGCTCTCAACTCCAAGCCTTGAACTCAGCAAACCCACGCTGGTTGGGTTAACTACCTACCATTCCCTACCCTTTCCCCAAACTCCTTTGAAATCTCTGTGATGATTGCTCTGACGTACTTTAAAATAACGTGTACTAGTCTCTCTCCGCAACTGACCACATTAATGCGAACTCCAAGCCCTTGATGCTACTTTGATAAAATGAAGAAATCACTCATAAAAATAGCAACCCACGTAGTCTGACCATATATGGAGCTGGTGGGGGTTGACAGGGATGCCCCTTCGGACTAGCTTTTTTAGAAAAAGCAAGTTACAGCTGAAATCCCCCACCCCTTACTCCTCCTCTGCCTTCCCCTTCCGTTTCATGACTCAACCAAAGACTCAACTCAGCAGGGGAAATTTTTTGTATATATATAATCGCATATAGTTCATGTATATAACACATATACATACAGACACATACCTATACAAACAAAACAATATCAGAAGACCAGTCGAGAAATAAATGAATTTGCCCGTGCCTGGGTGTTAAAGTGGAATCATAAGAATAGTCCCGTTCGGGTGTTTATAAAAGACTAAAATACAAAGCTTTGCAGTAAAGCGAGCTGGGAGCTGAGTCAAGCGCTGAGTACCTCGCGGCTCCTCCCCTCCCACAGATGTGTATAAGAGACAGTACATATACACATACATATACACACACATATACATATTAGAGAACAAGAAGGGGGAGGGTAGTATGGGGGAGAGAGAATGTATGTCTCTCTCTATATATATTCATTATCTATTGGTTCTGTTTCTCTGGAGAGATACAGATGGAGTAAGTTCAATGGGACTGGCAGACTCTACACTAAAGCACAGTGATTCCAGTCTATACTAAAGCACAAATTCCAGCTGTATCATTTAGTAGCTATGGTTAGATTACTTAACCTCTCTAATCCTCAACTCCCCACTCTGTTTTACTAAAATCCCAATATATTCCAGTGTCAAGCATATGGCAGGTAAATGTTGAGTAAATGAATGAACCAATACAGGTGAAGAAACCAGAGTCGTTAATTGATACATAATTCATTAGCAGCTAATGAAAAAAATCAACCCTTCATATTAAAGCAGAGTTATGTCACTATTTAAAGGAAAAGTTAAAAGTCTCATCAAATTGAGAGGTTTACTTAATCATTACTTCACAATTTACAATTTCCTTTTGAGTTGGTTATAATTTTTGTCCCCATTTTACCTATGAGAGGACCAAGGTACAGAGAGGTAACAGACCTAATAAAACTCTTGAAAGACTTACTAAAGGAATATTGTGATCGCTTTCAAATAGCCCTTTGAAAGTTTGCTAATTTCGGCTACTATTTTCTCCTTCCTTTTGTCCCTGTCACAGGGTCCTTCCTCCCTGCTTGACCACCTTCATATCTCAGTATGGGAGAGGGTCCTAGGATGCATTCATGTACAAAACAGACCCTATAATTTTGATGCATTAAGGACTAGGAGTTTGGAAGCACGCAGCATCTGTCTGCTAAGTACTTCTCCTTCCATCCTACAAAAAACTCTGAGGTGCAATCTTATTTTTTTTTCCAACACAGCAACCCAGAAACAGAAACCAATATCTTTAGTCCTCCGTCTACCTCTTACAAGATATGTCTCTGCCTCAGAGGTTTCAGGGAACAATGAATTTAGATTTAGAGTATTTATGTTTTCCCCAGGTACTACTAAGTCACTGTCTATAAATGGGGTGGGGGTTGGGGTCAGAGCTGGAAAAATGTATAAAGGGAAAGCGGCAAGTAAGCCACATGGAAAGGAAACCAAGGAATTAAAATGGTTGATTTGTCAAATTGTATATTCTTGTGCAGGCACAATATTTTGAAATATTGTTCATGGGTATGATCTTGGAGAAGAGGGTTCTGAGCTGGGCTAGTTCTAAACTACTTGCAAACTGACTTTGGAAAGACCTTATAACATGTTATAAAAACTTTTTTATAATTATTCTTTGTGAGAGACAGTGAGAGTGAAGTCGCTCAGTCGTGTCTGACTCTTTTCGACTCCATGGACTGCAGCCCACCAGGCTCCTCTGTCCATGGAATTTTCCAAGCAAGAGTACTGGAGTGGGTTGCCATTTCCTTCTCCAGGGGATCTTCCTGACCCAGCAATCAAACCCAGGTCTCCCACATTTCAGGCAGACATTTTGCCATCTGAGCCACCAGGGAAGTTTGTATCTTGTACCTTACCTGGGAGATATAAACTAAATATCTTACATCTGGAGTTACTGCAAACCAGGATACTTTGGCACATGATGTACCAGAAAAAGCTTTCAGAGACTAAATTAGCATAGTATAAATATCCATCCAGTAGAGCAGGTAATTTTCTCATTACTCATCAAATGAGTTCCTAAGCATTCGTTACTCTACATGTTGGATCTTTGTAGAAATAACTCACAGGCAGCTGAATCATTTCAGAGCAAATTTCCCATCACTTTCCTTCTCTGTATGGCTTAGGCCTTTATGGATCCTGAATAACATAAATATGCTGGTTCCCTACTGGCAAGGATGACTATGGATTTTTTTTAAATCAAGCAAGGAGAAAACCCTAGGGGGGAAATCTCATTATCATATTAAAATGCATTTAGAGATGTCTGGTTTTCCTGAATAGTCTTATATTTATCCAATGTCTATGTTTTCCAAATTTATTCTTTTCTCAGAACAAAACGAAGAACATCTCAAACAGCATCATTTTTAACAGAAGCACAAGAAAACAAGAAATGCTGCCTTCACCCAGCATAATCCTGTAGAGCTTGAGGTATTTTCTGAGATGCTTTGAATCAGTCTGACTCTCTCCTCTACTGTGTAATTTTTAAAGATGTCAGTGTGGGGCATCAGCAGTTGAAAATTCAGAATACCAAGCCAGTCTTCCCCCGTGACTGCCCCAGAGCTGTCGCCCGCAGGATGAGCCTTCATCACTGACGTAGATACTTTTTCAGTTTTACTATTTTTTAATCTGGAAAATCCCCTACCTCCTCCATTCCTGCACAAAACTTTCTGCCTGAATGACTTTCAGACTGAGGGCCATACACATATTCCGTTTCTTTCCACTGTAGGCTCCCCAACCCCTCAACTTTTATGGGCTAAAAAAAGTCACATTTAGAGGAAAAAAATTCTGATCATAAAGTGTTTTGCTGTGACATCAGTGCATTCGCCTTCACTTCTCCCAGCCCATTCCAGCTTGCTCTACAATGAAGGCGACAGTTGTAACTAGGAGTTTCATTGTCAAGTATCTGAGGACCAGGCAGATTCTCTTCTTAACTGTATAAGAATCTTAAATGTTTAATGAAGTAAACACATTTTAGCAACACGTCCTGTTTTCAGAATCCAGCTTTAATAAAAACCCAAACACTATTTGTTAATTATTATTGAAAACATTAATATTTCAAAATACCCTTTGGTCAAGAAGTCTTTAAAGAGACAATAACATCCACTTATTTCAATTAAAGGTATTGCTTATTGAATCCTTACAGTTCTATTCGGTATAAATGTTCCCTTTACAACTCTGCTTCTCTCCTTTGTTTCCTGGGATTCATTCTCTCTCTCTCTCTC
>SJYT01029099.1:0-17171 GCA_006410635.1 Cephalophus harveyi | reverse complement strand
GCCTCAACACTTCCTCCCCGCCCCTCCAGGAGATGGCTATTAAAAGCTGCTGACGTCAAAAGGGACGGCCATCTTTGATGAGGGCAGAGCTCACGTTGCATTGAAGACAAAACCTCGGGGAGGTCAGGCGCTGTCTTTCCTTCCCTCCCTGCTCCGCGGCTCCTCCGCACTTGGAACCTGCAGGGGCCAGGCGAACACCACCCTCTGGAGAAGCCAAGGTAAGGAGACCCCCTCCCCAGGTCGTGGTTCTGGCACTGGCTGGCTGCATACCCAGAAGGGACCACCGCTGGGCAGACCAAGTGAGCTTGGGCAAATACAAGAATCTGTGCACCCAGGGTGCGGTATTCCGTGTGTGCGCGTCCGGCTAGACTCCCGCCTAGGGCTTTATAAAGTATTTTCGAGGTGAGCTGCTTGGGAAGGGGTTAATGGGGATAGTGCAGATGGAGCGATGGGGTGGAAGCGCAAGAATACGTACGGAATAACTTACTCTTTTGAAACAGTAGTGGGACCCTCTGTCTCTTCCATTTTGCGATGCAGTTTTCAGAGATGTTTAGGCTGCTGTAAAAAAAAAAAAGAAAAAAAGGGAAGACATCTACTTTTGTTTGGTTGGGACAGCAGGACTGGAATAATAGTACTGACGACAGCAATCCCGCGATAGTAGGTCCCTTCTTAATCCATCTTCCGTCCCACACCCGCGACCCTCCGCTTTCTTTCCCCTCAAGGGCGGGGCCCGTTCGACTCGACGTCGGCGGTGTCGTCGGAGGTACGGGGTGCCTGAACTAAATACGGCGGACGAGGTGCAGTTGTCGTCCGACCGCCTTCCGCCCGCCCATCACGAACCACCCTCCCGAGACGCCTTCTGACCGCCCCCGCCCCCAAGCCCAAGCGGAGGCCCTGACGCCGCCGGGCGCGAGTCGTGGGACCTGTCGTTGTGGTCCCCTGACGCAACCGCGGGCGCTGGAAAGTCGTGGCGCCTATCGCCAGGCCGGTCTCGCGGCGTAGATGGACGCCGTCTCCGCGGACCGGTCCCGATCTCCAAAGTCCGGTTTGACGAAGAGACTCTGAGGCTAGAGAGCCTATAGGGATTATCTCGTCCGTATGATCCAATTTTCCTTTTTTATTTGGGAAGGATGGCCTGGGGAAACGTCCGTTAATGGTCAAGGGTACGAATCGAGGACGTATCGAAGTCTTTTTTCAGATGAATACCTTTAAAAGACACAATAGGAGAGGGAGAGGGATGGGGGCGGAAAAATTCCATCTTAACAAATACATTTTTAAAGATCTGTACTTATCTTCCAGTAGGAAATAAGGGGTTTTATTTATTGACACAAAATAGATCCTAGGTCGTCATGGATAGGGTATATATGAAGATGGCAACACGATCTCTTTATAGGAGTGTTATATCTTTTGACATGTATCTATTTGATAAAAAATATGGGGGTAGTTGAACTAAGCAAAATCAACTTCAATAATGAATCCCTCTTCCTCTACTTTATCTTTGTAATTAGGCATGAACAGAAGCACATACCCGTAAAAATACATCTCTAAGAAATATTATGGGTCTTGCAGGGTATAGATTTAACCTCTTTGGCTGTGGTTTCAGAATGAGAGGAAGTGTTTCCTCTGGACGTTGGTTATCTCAGGATAATTTTCTGATTTTGACAACATTAAGACTGGCTTTCCTCAGGAGAATCCAACCGTGTCCTTCAGTGTGATGCAGATGGAAGGACCATAGTGTTAGACTGAAACTGGACTCTAACCTAAAGATCTACTGTGATTTCCTTTACAGCACTGCGGGATTTTGCTGAGGCAGTGATAAGTACTTTAACTATTTTCTATTCTGACATTTTGATCCTCTGAGTGAACAAAAATTGTTACAGGGTTATTTACAGCCATTTGGTATAGACAAAAATCAATATAAAATGACCAGGAACAAAACTGTGCTCACTGAGTAGTTGTTAAATAAGAGTAACAGCATCATGTGTAAGAATGTAGATACCACACATTAAATAAACGTTAGCATGATCCCTTGAAAAGCCTTAGAATAAGATCATATATTGGGGCTAGTTAGTCATTAAGTCCAGTCATTTATATGCTAGAGGAGCTCAAATGTCCTATCCACATAGAGAAAGTATTTTTTCATTCCTGGCTATTTATTTACTACTGTTTTACAGTTTTTTATGGATAACTATGTGGTTCCATGTAAGTATATATTCAACTGTTGTTGGATACAAATGTAAAATTATTATTTAAGTATATGTAACTGCAGAGATGAATTTTATAATTCTGCAGTCTACAGATGAAATAAACAACTGTGTTTTAGTGATGGGAGGAGGGGAGACAAGATGGCTAGGAGTCTTTAAAAACGCTTTGACTCCATGCTGCATGTCCAGACAGCTCTCTGCGTAGTTGCGACAAATGAAAAAGCTCAACGCTTCCGAAATTACGTGCTCGGTCATTAGTAATTACTGCTGGGTTTGTTTGCTAGTGGAAGACTGGGACAGTGGGGCAGTGGTAGAGGACTGCAGTGAAGCTGGCAAAGGGCACAGATCTGGGAGGAAGTGTTGATGTGCACAATTATGGAGCTAATAGCTTAGTGAGAAGTTAAACAGAAATGTAATTGAAACATGAATTTTAACATTTAAATTATTGATAAGCTTCAGGAAAAAAAAATCAAGATATTTCCTATCTTAAGTTTTAAATTTAAAAAATCCAGGGCAATACAGTGAGAAGAGGCAGAAGCAGATGGATGTAAAGACTTGCCAAGAAATGTTAACACGGACCTTCTGATGGTGCCTGCCTGTTTGCTCTCTGGAATTTTCTGTTTTACCACCTTGGCATTCAGAACATGAAACAATTTGTAATCTTATTAACCTCTCTATGGTAAAATGTCCCAAGAATTCACTATCTTATTTTCACTTTGTTAGACATGCATGACCACCATGTACTAACACAGTACAAACTGCCCCTGAAATAGATTATATAGACACTTCTAAATCCTTAAGTCTTGACCATCAACCAGAAGACTGAGGTGTCTGCCAGTAGTACCTCTTCTTGTAGCAGGCAGCCTTCAGCAGATCATGTAGGTGTTGGCGATTAGGAGAAATGAGAGATAATTTGAGAGAGAAGTTGAGAAAGAAGATATGAAGGGTTAAAAATAGATGAATCTGCTTTTTATATGATGCACTATGAATAAACTTTTTCTCACATCATGGAACTGATTTACAGCTCTATAAAGGGAAGAAAATTGGTATTTTCAGCCTCAGTGCTAGATACATTTCTGCAATGTCATCCCTTGTCAGCAGAGACAAACCTGATTGAAAGATATTGATCAATCAGTGAGCACCAGATACATAAATGAACCCCACTGAAGATATAAAATCTCATGCTTATATGGTTTTTGACCTCAAGAAGTTTAACATCTCGTATTCTTAATGAAAACAATAAACAGCAAACATTTGTAAATAATACCAGAAAGAAAATACAATAAAACAGTAGAAGGAAAATCATGAGGGAGTATATAATTATTTGCTAAGTCAATGTGACCAAAAGTAAGGAATGAAAATTCTTAGGGCAATATTTCATTGGACTAGAATGGTTTGAGAGAAGAAACAGAACCTGAGTTGGCTTTTGGAGGTTGGAGAGAGGTGGGGGGAAGTCTGCCAAGTAAAAGTTACAGCATAGGTAGAACTACAAGTTATACAAGCTCAAGTTATGCTCAGCAAACCCTACAAATGCCCATCTATTTGGGTGGAGTGGGAAGCTTGTAAAGGGGAATATGCTAGAACAGTGAGTTAGAGCCATCTATGAAAGGCCTTGAATGCTACACTGAGGAATTAGTGCTTTATCCTTTGAAGATGATTTCTGAGCAGAAGCTGATGTTTGGAATTGTTGACTGAATGGCATTAAATTTGCATTCTCTCATAAATAGACAGTGGCAAAGTGTTATCATAAAGGATGATAAATTGAAAAAATAACAACCAGTCCTCATTTAGTCATCTGTTAAGATCACCCTGCATGGAGGGAATGGAGACTCAGATATAGCGAATGGACTTGTAGGAGAAGGAGAGAGCGGGACAGATGGAGAGAGGAGCATCGACATATATACACTACCGTGTGTAAAATGGATAGCCGGGAAGTGGCTGTGTAACGCAGGGAGCCTGCCTGGTGCTCTGGGATAGCCTAGAGTGGTGGGATGGGAGGAGGGGAGGGAGGCTCAAAAGGAAGGGGAAATATGTGTAATGATGGCTGATTTGCACTGTTGTACAGCAAAAGCCAACATAATACTGTAAAGCAGTTTTCCTCCAATAAAAAAAGGAAATCAGATATCTCAAAAAATAATAAATTTTAAGAAAGATCATCCTGCAGTATACACATGGGCTTCTAAGTCCTACCCAGAAGTTAATTGTAAGTTTCAAATTTTAATTATTGACTGGAACAAATTATTCAAGATGAGTGTCTACCAAGAAGGTTGAGAATAGACTCCTCTAGCACCATGAGGGGCCCTGCCATGGTCTTATTCTGGTGCCAGCTGGGGGCGGTCTGACTTGCTGTTTCCCCCAGACTCCACTTCTCCAGGGTCCCTTACTATTTTCCAAATTCTTACATTACTCAGAGAGAGCCCAAGGGCTTCTTTTAGCCTGGGAAAATAAAGATTTAAAAAAAAAAAAAAAAAGAAGGTTGAGAATAGGGTCAGAAATCTGGGGATGAGAGGTATCCAGAAGGTACACTTGAATAATAAACATGTGGAACACTCTTGTGGACTCTCTGAGTATTCTGCATTGTCAAATACACTAACTGGATAGATGGGAAAGAGGCCAGGTTTGCTATTCATGCTTCAGGCAGCATGACACATAGAACCAGTTCCCAGTGGCCAAAACTGGAGAAAAAAGAAAGGAAGGAAGGAATACAAGATGTCATGATAAAAGTTTGAAAAACTGAGGTAAGGTGGGCAGTATATCATATTTCTTTCCCTACCATCCTAGCTGAATTTTGCTGATTACTCTCACTCCAAGTCTTGCTTGAGGTCTGAGCTATACCCATTTTGTTTTTAATCTTGTGGTTGCTACTCTCACAGCAGAGCTTCACAATTCCAAATTCTGATGGAACTGCTGAACCCGAAATAGTCTGTGGCTTCATGTGGAAAAATAAATGGCAGTTGCAGACATAGATCTTGTTGCTATTTCAATTCTCGCTCAGAAGTGTCAAGGGACTATTCTCATCTGTTCTTCACCAAAACACTGGCAGGAGAGACATCCTTAGGATAACATGTTGATTTCCAAGTTGACTCCCTGGAGCAAAATTGCAGATAGCGACGTTTGATGCTTTAGAAGGTCAGACTGATGGTTATTAAACTGAGTGCAGAGGGCCTTCCAAGTTATTAAGTGGAAGGGAGGAGACAGGACAGAGAACTGAGGAAGCAGAACATGTTGAGTGGAGAAATTTTTTTAAAAAGTAATCTTACAAGAGGAAAGAGGCTTCAGAGAAATTTCCAGAGAATGCTGTCTACACTTTGAACTCTTCAGAATTAGTATCATTGCTGTAATGATAATAGCTACTTGTTTGTACATGATTTTCTTCACAAGGATCTCAAAGCACTTCGCCCAATATAAAACTCCAAGCAGTTTTCTAATGTCTAAATAAATGATGCAAACCATAGTCAGTTCATATATGATATTAGATAATATTTAGTAAGTCATAAATCTGAGAACAGAGATACCCAAAGCAGTGATTAATCAGAATAGGTCTTTGGGGAGAAGAGTGAACCTCTAATTCTAAAAGCTTTTACCTGTGCTAGCTCACTGAATCCTTATAACAGTCTTGTAATCTGGTACCATTATTGTTTCCATTTTACAGAAGAGGAAACTGAGGCAAAGAAAGCCTAAATAACTTGCCTAACATTACAGAGCAGAGCCAGGGTTTAAATGCATCCATGTGATTTCAGAGTCTAAGCTATACACTCTGCGTCCTCTTGCATCATCTACATTTTTCGTGTTGGCCAAATAGGGCACAGAATATACATGATTTTTTGTTTGTTTGTTTGCAGTATCTTTCCCCTTTCAGTTTGATGGCAGAGCATGATGGCAAGGATGCTTGCTGATCAGGAGCCAGGAGATCTGGATTTAGAGCCAAAGCAACTGCTTTTTATTTTCTTTAAATGAATCATTCAACCACTATTGAATGGTGGAACTGAGTTCCACTTGGAACTCAATTTCTTCATCTACTGAATGACAGAATTGAATGAATATTTTCCAATATCCTTACCATGTTAATGAAGTTAATAAAATCAGTGGTGAAAAGTCTACATGGGTGAGTCTGAGACGGTTTACCTGGTGGTCTCAGAGGTTACTGCCTAATACGGCTTCAGTAACTGACCTGACTGCCTCTCTCAATGTAAGATTAATTATATCCACCGCCCCTCTGCTCCTCAATGTTTCTCTCTCTTTTTTTCCCCTCAATAATTTCTTCTTTCTGAGGCCTTTCTGGTCAGACTTAAGAAATCCTGACTTTTTTCTCAAAGCCCTAATCTGAGTCATCACTGCTTTGGGAGATCTCCCCTCCTTTTCAATCAGATTTATTGCTGCTGGCACAGACTGTTGTATTCAACCTGCCTAAACTTTTTATAATTCTTCTTTCAACCCAACTAACTGTTTTTAAAATTTTCTTTCTAAACCCCTTTTGATCATGACTTCTGTCTCATTTAAAGCAATTTATTAGCTGTTATATCCTCATTCTTCTTTCTTCTCCTACCTCTTAGAAAAAGGGAGAGAGAAGCTTTTTATAGAGTCTGGGAGATCATAAGTACTTAAAAAGCAACATTTTCATATGAACTGAATTACATGATTTAAGTAGCCAGCTCAAAAACTAATAAAATTTGAAGGATGGGGAGAAGGTGGTGAAATAACATTACAAAAAAGTTTCAAGGATGAGGGACTAGGAGAGAAGGAAGCTTTAAAGGCTATGATATTTAAAATTCAGAGGTTACAGCTGGCAGTACAATATATGTTAATTAAATTCATAGTCACGTGTGGATTAAATTCACAAGTTCCGGAAAAGCCTTGTTCCCCTTGTTGCTATAACCTCATTCTTACTGCAGACTTCAGCATCTTTCCATCAAAGTAAAGCATGATAACAAGAGAAGATGCTAACTGATTTTCTTACTGCTGACTCACAGAGGTTAGTTTAAGCAGTGATTAACTAATGAGAAGAACAAATCTGTATCCCCAAAAAGAGATGGGGAAAAATCCTATTTAAGTGTTAGTGCTTCCTTTTAAATGCTTAACAACCATTCTGGAGGAACTCAAAGTGAATTAACAATGCTCAGACTGGATTGGTGCTGAATGACAGCTGCGCTAGGTTTATAAATTGCTTTCTGTGGTTTTGAAAAATAAATTTGATCCTCTTAGTTAGTAAAAGAAGCTGAAGTATAATCCCTGTGAAGGGAAAATTAAAACAACTTACTTATCTTTTATTCTATTGTTGGGTTTTTGTTACTGATTTTATTTGGTTCCTATTACCGAAAGGGGCTTCCCTGGTGCCTAGACTGTAAAAATCTGCCTGCAATGTGGGAGACCCAGGTTTGATCCCTAGGTTGGGAAGATCCCCTGGAGAAGGGAATGGCCACCCACTCCAGTATTGTTGCCCGGAATTCTCCAGGACAGAGGAGTTTGGTGGGCTACAGTCCATGGCAAGAGTCAGACACAACTGAACAACTATTGTGTTATATTACCCAGAGATGGCTAATTCTCATAAATTGAGACTGCACTTTCTGTCCCCTCACCTCATTTTCTAAAATGGTCCATTTCATACTTGAAGAAAAGGTTGTTTTCCTTCTAGAATGGTTCTAGGTTCAACAAATACCTATCTTGTCCCAGTTTCCCCATCATTTTTTATATCCAAATGACCCTAGTTATAGATTTTGAACTTGGGAGACGAGTTTTTATGCCTACAGAAACAGAGTGGTTTCTGTCCTTTGCTGATGACATGTAAGAAAACAAAAGCCTCTCAGCTGCCCCCAGAGGCCAGAGTTTCCCTGTGCTCCTGCCTCATCCCTAATTCTAGAGAAATCTCTCAGTGCAGCTTGGAGAGTCCTGCAAGTTGAACAGAATTTCCTTTCCATGGAGAATCTCAAGCCAAATTGCTGATCTCTTTTATTCATGTTCTGTACAGTTTCAAAGAATAGTTCCTGACAATTTGTGAAGCAGAATATTTCTTAAATTTTGCTGAGGTTGGTATGACAGCTAGTTAGAGGCAAATCACACTGCAGCATAAACAGAAAGTAGAGGGAAATAAATGCCAGTAAGTCTGCTAGGAAGAACACTGGCAAAAGATTTCAGTATGCACTAGTTCTATCGAGTGAAGTTTTCCATTTTCATAGGAAAGTCCATTGTAACTTCATTATAAGACAAGAAAGCAAGATAGTATTCCTGATTTATGCTTGAGAAATTGCTGAATGTATAAACTTTTTCCAGTTTCAAAGTGACTATCCCTCTATTCCCTCCTCAAACATAAATCAGCTGTCATTATAGCACTCTTCACTAATTAATTCAACAAATACTTATTGAACATCTGTCTTGTCCCAGGAAAGCAGTACTGGTTAGTGAAGATAGAGCAGTGAATAAAACATACATGATTCTGCCTTCAGTGTATTTTTGCTGGGCATCCATTCTTGATGTATTTTTCTTTTAGAAGACACATTTCACATAGACTCCCCTTTAGACTCAAGGACATGAACCCAACTTAGAAAAGTATTTGGCTCTCTGTCCAAAAGATGCAACTGATTGAAAGTTTCTACTCAGCGATCAGTGTCCATGGAAAAGTTGCCATCATAAGCAGAATGTAAATTAAGAACCATCCTTAGCCATCTAGGAACTTAGTAAATATCTAAGATATGCCTGTGTGCACATTTGCCTCTATTTGTGTGGCAAGAAATTAGGATATCACTAAATTCCCTTTATATTGCTGTTATATTACAGTACCCCAATCTCTCCCTATATAGACCATTCCCCACCACTCATGGGGAGAATAGGTCAGGCTTCAAGAAACATAGTATTTCCTAGGCCAGAAAACCTAGTCCCAACTATAAAATTCATGACACAAAGCAAGAATAGAGTGATTGAGAAAAAACAGCAACATCTTTTAGGTGACAGTACCTCCCAAGCCAATCCACTCCCCTCCTCTGAAAACTCCCTTAAACAAGTTTCAAAGATTCAGGAACAAACAAAAGAATGTAATGATCTCCCAGCTCTTGCTTTTCAGAATCTACCTCTCCTTACCAATAAGCAATGCTCCCATCTTCCTTATAAGATTTATCACATCACTTTGTAATTATGTACTTGTGAATTTCTCTACCTTAACGGACTATAAAGGTCTTTGAGACCAAGGGCAGTGTCTTAACCATCTTTGAATCCTCAGCTCTTGTAACAATTCCTGTCACACACCAGGTATACAGGAAAAGAATGAGTGAATGGGGATGCCAGCTACCCCTTTGCAGAGAATTCTACCACTGTAAGTAATTTCTTCTTTTATTGATCAGATTTTATGATCAGAACAACTCAGAAATACAGATTCACCCTAAATGTTGGAATAAAATTATGTCCTAAAAAGAATTACATTTGTTCATCCCAACGAGCTGCCAAAGTTTGGCAAATAATTAATTTTTCTGACCTGCTGTTCTATCACCTATGAGTCAAGAGTTAAAATGCTAATGAAGAATCAGAAGAATCTCAAGAAAACATTGCTAAAAGTAGGTTTATATTCAGATATGAAAAACCACTGCAGAACATGAAGGATATTGCCTATGAGTGATTTAGGCCAGTTTCACATATAAAGCCAAGCTGTTTAACATATATAAGCTGTTAAAGTTCTTTACTTTTCGTTAGGATAAAAAGGATATTTTTGCTGCCTCTCTTCGCATGTTTACTGAGACATATAGTCAGTGGAGACAGATTGGTGGCTTCAGCTCACTCTTGTTTTTGAGGCCACGCATTTTGCTCGCTTCTGTGATGGAGTGGTGGCCTGGTATATACGAACTCTCCATGTTGAGTTAACTTCTGAGAAAATGTCCTCCAAACACAATAATTTCTAACTTGTCCTTTCAAACATCCAGTGTCCTCTTGCCTAGGAGAGAAAAATAACCTGAGACATGATGTGGTGAATTAGTCCCATTTATCATCCACCTGCCAGTGCAAGACTCAGGTTTGATCTCTAGGTCGGGAAGACCCCCTGGAGAAGGAAATGGCATACCACTCCAGTATTCTTGCCTGGAAAGTTCCGTGGACTGAGAAACCTGGCAGGCTATAGTCCATGGGGTTGCAAGACAGTTGAACGTGACTTTTAGCAACTAAACAACAATCATTCAGAAAAAGCCATTACCAACGGAGCGCTGAATTTTGCATCCCCCTCCCTCGCCCCTGCCAGTCCTTCTCTTGAGACAAGTTTAAAACCACTGAGCAGTTACTCTGTGCCCCACTTTCCCCAGCTGAGTGAAGGCACCACTTATTGGCCACCAGAAAAAAGTAACTAACTTGTTGCATGCCCATAGTACGCTGTGCTAGACCTTGGCATACGTTATCTCATTTAATTTCCATGGCAACCTTAAAAGCCTTTGGAATTTTTGTTTCTCTGACTGCGAGCCCATGCCTTTCCCTACCACCTTATGAATTTTCTCATGAGTCGCCCACAATACATTGAGATCTTCTTTTAGAAAATGTGCTCTGATGTCCAGAACATGAGTCAGCAAAATCCGAAGAATTCTGTCCTCTGGACGAAAAAGTTTAGGTGAGATATGGTGATGCGCGCTACCTGGAGAAACTCACTGAGCGCTGAATCAAGTGTCAGAGGGCTGCATACCTAGCCCATCCCTGCCGCTTCAGTTATATCACCCTGACCAACTTGCCCAGCTTGGGCTGAGCCTGTGTTCAATCTGTATGAAGAAAGCAGCGGCTGCCTTGCGTGCGTCTTGTGATGCTATGTGACGCTGAGCTTGTGGAGTATTGTCACCTCCCCCAGGGAAAGAAGGAACTGCCCTCGTCATGTTCCACTGTCCACCATTTGCGGCGCCAGGCATCCAGTGTTGTTTATCGCCGGCCACATAAAGGCCATGTGCTTCTCTTCCTCTTTGTAGTGTGGGTGTTGCTTACAGAAACAACAGGTCACACCACCACATTATTCTTTTATCCTCAGCAGCATGCACGATAAAATGGGAAAACGTGTCAAAAGTTTTTGGTTTTTCTATTTGTGGAAGGATTTTTCAAATGCTTTTAAATAGCACCTCCGCTTCGGGAATGGCTTTGGGAGTCTCAGGATAGCTTTTGGAAATGAAGAAACTCGGGCTATGCTTTATCAAAGCACTGGTCCCTTCTTGCTTAAGGCCCTTGAGGAGTTAGAGATGATATGCAAAATTCCCTGCTCTGCTTTAGCTTAAGAAAAAATAATTTGCTGTAAGTTAGTGAACTGTTGCTGAAGCTACATCTGTTGGCTTCATTTTGTATTGAGTGTTAATATTTTTGTTGGGGACCAGTGGGCTCCTTATTAAATATTGTACGTGGGCATGTGTGTTTTTGTATATGCACATAATATATAGGCAGAGAGGTACAAACACAGACTCTCTTGCAGCCAGCTCCAGGTACAAGATTCCTACATGGGTCACCTCATCAAAACCGTTAGCTTTATTCATGAAAACCAATAAATATAAAATCAAATATATAATAGAACAAGTCATGTGAACTGCAAAATGTATGCTCCAGCCTGCATTCACAGAATGATTTCCCTCCAAAGTTGGAAAATGCTCCCAAAGCAATTCTCTATGCAGCAGCGACCTTACATTTTGGGGGAATTCTTGCAAATTGAGACTCACAAAAGGAGGAAGGGCTTCAGAGATAAGTGTACTCAGGCACAGCAAGAATATCTTGGGTCCTGGCTTCCGCCTTATCCCTCCCAAGATGCGGAACATGCCTCAGAAGGTTTGCAGCTTGGAGGAGCAAAAAATGTAACCTCTCTATGGATTAGAAAAAGAAAAACCCAAATGGAGGACTGGGCTCTACTTGCTCACTGCCTGTTTCCCATCTTACAAAGCACTTAAGTTGGGTGTTGGAAGGGCAAATAAAGGAAGGAATGGAGGGAATGGTGGAAACTATCTTCCCACAGAGTGAAGGTTCCCATTTTAAGGGATGAGGGAGGAATTAACGAGTCTGAGAGGCAGAGAACGGATGCGCCTTCCACACAGCTAATGAGAGAGGAAACTTGAGTTTTCAGATCCCAAGCGCAATACTGCTGACCGTCCACAGCCGTTGCTCTTTACTCTGGGACATTGGCTCTCAAACTATCATCTCTGTACCAGCAACATCAGTGTCCCCCGAGTTTGTTAGAAATGCAGTTCTCAGGCCCCCTCCCATCCCACTAAGTCTGAAACTTCAGGGATGGGGCAAGAGTCTTCCTGTTTCATCACTTCCAATTGATTCTGATACACGCTGCAGTTTGGGAACCAATAGCCTTTAGTAGGTCCTTCAAGTTTTCACACTGATCTTGAATGGGGTCTGATGAGGATGAGGCATTTCCCCTGCTCTCTGCCACACAAAAGCTGTGCCTAGGCTTTGTTCGAAGTCTCCGCTCACTCTTCTGACCTAGTTAATAATATACGGATGCTATTGCCCATCAGAATGAGTTTGAAGGATGAGAAAGACAAATGTCCACAGAATGAAGACAGGGGTCATGGGTGGGGAACATAGGACTCCTTTGTTATCTTTTTCCCCCTGCAACAATCTCTGGCTCTTAGATTCTTCCTTCCCAAACTTAGAAAAGTTTAACATCTCGCCAAATGACAGAGTAGCCCCTTCTTTCTGCAGTTCCAGCCTGCAGCCTCTGAAGGATACCAGAGAGGAAACAGTACCCACTCTGCAAAGAATAAAGCCCTTCTCCATGCTTTTGCTTTGGGTGCCTCAATAAACTGCCACAGGTGCAAGAAGGGAGCGTGACCTTTTCCACTCATCCCGCAATGTTTTGTTTTCCCTTCTGGATCAGAGCACCAACTGTCCTTAGAAAAAGGATCCTGATGGCTCACATCAGGATCTGTGTGATTTCTGTCCTCAGCTCACATAGAACTATAGGTTTGCGCTATGGCAGAATGTACAAATGGCATTAAAAAATAATAATAATAACAAATGACCAGGCTCAGAGCTAAACTATTTACCAAGCCACAGGTGAGCATTAAGCAGGACCCCTGACTCACAGTTCAGGGCCCTTCTGTCCTGTTCTTCCTTGCCAGTCCTGCCTCAGCTTTTCCAAATTTCCTCTCCACTCAGGAGATGTCTCAGGCTTCAAATGGTGACCCAACATTTATAAAAGCATTTGAGGAACATTTTGATTCTGAGCTGCCAGGTAGAGCATCCTAAAATGATTGACTATATTGCTTGTGTCTATTTGGGTTTTGCACATGACAGAAAAGCCCAAATATAAGTTATTCAGGCAAAAATGGAGATGAATGGTTGCTCAAAGAATCTGAGTAAATGTTGAACAGCCAAACCATGAAAAGGACAGAGAGGTTGCTGGAATTCAGGAACAACCCAAACCTAGTGTTTAAGCACCTCCAAGGCTGTCCTGCTCCCTCGTGTCAGTGCTTCCTTCTGACACTGACTGCACTTTCTCTCCTTGAAGTCAGTTCCTCCTTCCGTACACCAGAAACATGGAGGCCCAGTTTGTGCTCCCTGCACGTCCACTATTGAAAACGGTCTGCCCTCTGTTGTCTATACCCCATGTTAAAAGATCTCAGAACAGCTCTGGCTGGTGCAGCTTGGGCCAGGTGCCCAAAGTGAAGTCTTTCAGTCGTGTCCGACTTTTTGCATTAATATGAAAACATCCTAAGATTTCTACTGCTGGCTCATCAGGGTTTGAGCCCTCCCGGTGGTGGGGTGGGAGGAGGCTGATGGAGGGAGCAAGGGGGGTCTACATGCCATCTAGGTACCAGTGACAGCCGGGAGACCCTGAAGCCGTTAGTCTTTGTTATGAAACAGTTTACCTTAAAACTTAGTAGTTTGAAACAGCAACCATTTCTGATCACTTATGGGTCTGTGGGTGACCTGGGTGGTTTCTTATTCAGCTAGTAGATTGGCTAGAGTCCTATTGGTCCATGATGTCTTCACTTCTGTGAATGGTGGTGGGTCCTGGCTCTTGGCTAGGGCAATAGGAGTGACTGGACCACATATCATCCAAAAACAGCCTGAGAGGGCAGGCCACCATGTTTCACATTTCCCAAGTCCATTGAGGCCACGTTCACCATCATCCCATTGGCCAAAGTAAGTCACATGGCCAAACATACAGTGAGTGGGGGAGGGGCCACCCAAGATTGTAGATAACAAAAGGGGAATTATTTCAGCCATTTTTATAAAATTATCAACCACAGCCCCCAACAATCTTGGGAGCATGAGTCACAGAAACCCCTCCACCACCACAGGCTGGGCTCTAGGCTCTGCCTGTCCATCTAGGGGCTTCCACTAATTTCCACAAAGCAGGGAACTTGGGCATGCGTGATAATGACCCTGTCACCCTGTAGGCCTCAGTCCCTTCCTCAGCCTCAGAGTTGGAGCCCTTGGCCTAAGCTTGGATATCTTTGAGTCAAGAAGGCACGTGTAACCTTTTACTGCATCTCTCCAAGGTGGCCAAAAAATCACAGAGCCAGATGTCTAGTCAATTCAGGAGGCAAAGGGAAATTTTTCTGCTCTGAACATTGAGGATGAGTAAGCATTTCTGTGCTCCAACTGGAGAAAAACATCATTTTCTTACTGTTTTGTGATGATGTTCCTTTATCTGAAATTTCACTCGGGCTTGTCTCAGTGAATTTGTATTTGAAGTTTTTTCTTTGTCCTTCCAGAAGTCTCCTCTGTATAAGAAAACCCTGCTTTGTCCTCTAATTGCAAAAGCTCCCCATAACAGTAGAAGCAGCCCTCAGCCAACCCACTATCCAATGAGGGCTTTGGAAATGGGAACCCGAGGGAGGAGGCAGTGGAAAAAACCCTGAAGGCTTTGCAGCGGTACTGCTGCATCACGGAAAACAAGCTAGATACCTGCATCGGGACCTCACAGCAGCCCCACCAGAAACTTCATCTTAGCTCTTCTGCAGATTAGCAGGGGACGTCCGGCTCACCCCACTTTCTGATCAGGCACTTCCAAAGAGTATCCTGAAACCTGGCTGCTCATTTTCTCAAACCACTTCAGATGGCAGATGGCCGGCTCTTGAGGATAAGACCCCAGGCAGAAGAGCCGTCCACTTGTTCAGTGTTGCAGCACCTTTAGTTTACTGAACCCCCAAAGTGAAAAAAGAAAAAGGAAAATGCAAAGGCTTTTAAATGTTTTAATCGGAATGCTCTCTTAGGTAGTGTGCTCCTAGAAGCAGAGTCCGGGAGAATGATGCAGCATTCTATTTGGGAGGTGATCCCAGGAAGCAGGGTGGTGTGCAGGGAGGCTAGCTCAGATGGGAAGGAAGCCAACACATGGGGCATCAGAGAGCAGAGTGCTCCCTGCAGGGGTTCATTCCCGGCAGGACCTCTTGCAGAAGGAGCGTACAGTATGCCTGAATTCCCCCGCCTGAAGGGCATGGAATCTGGGGGTACTTATGTATCAACTGCCATCCTTAAGTGGCTAAGTGCCACTGGCACCCAGCCCTGCAAGATGCCAAGCTTACTCCTGAGAATGCAGAAATCCCCCAAAGCACATAGGTGCTTGTCACAGATGCTCTTAGAATATAAGGGAGAAGAGAGTCACAAGGTGACGTAGGCAGAGAATCAAGAATGGCTGCTACAATTTTGCAAACTGTCATCTCCAGACACCCCAAGGGTCACAGCTGTCTCCAGCTTTGGCACATAGATATTACAATCCTTCATTTATTCAGCATCTCTGTGCTAGTCACTAAGCTAAGGTTTTTGCATACATCATCTCATTTGATTCCCATGATAACCTACAAGGTATTATTAGTCTCATTTAACAGTTGAGAAAACTGAGGTTCAGTAAGTAAGGTAAGTAAGTTACCTTAGTTTCTTGGCTTGAAAATGGCAGAACTAACATTCTCATCCAGGTCTGTTTTCAAGTCTAAGCTCTATTCACGGTATCCCCTCTCTGAGGGCAGTGGGCTGTCCCTCTCATCTCCCAGGCCCCCCTGCCCTGGGCACTGTGACCACTCTGTCTAAGCTCACTACATCTTTGAATCTCTGGATCCTTAAACATTCTCCAGCCCACAACCACCCGTGATCTGTGCTCCCCCATCCAGCATCTGTCGGGCGCTTTGTCTGGTCCTGCTGCTCCTGGTTTCTTACTGAAGGAGTCAGAGAACCATCTCTCTGTGGCATCTTGTGATCTTAAGGCTGATTGCACCCATGGGCCCCAAGCAGACAGAATCAAACGGTTTGTTTTTAAGCACCAAACCAAAATGTAAGTCCCACTTTATCGTTGTTAACATTTAAAAAATAAAATGGCATGGGGTGAGGACCGAGAGAGGGAATAATTCTTTCCAGCTTGCCAGCAGGGGAGTGGGAGGGAGGTGGCAGCTCTCGCAGTCCCAGGAAGGATGCTGTAGCAGTCGGCACAGAACGTCAGTCTCCAGGTGGCCAAAAAAATAGGAAGGGGAGCATGTGGGGTTTATAATGCATGGTACACAACTCCATTTTAGGACCCGTATATCTGACTTCATGGGGGCCTTCCTGTCATTTTGGAAAACATTATTGATAGCACATCAGTGCTGCTCTGAAGCCAGTATTGGTGAGTGGCTGAAACTCTCCACCCCACACCAGACAAAAACAAGATGAGGTTGGACCTGAAAGAACCCAAACGGGGGGACGGAGGGTCTCTGATGGAAAAATGCCCTGCTATAGATCAATGAATGTAAATTTCATGCCATGGGTTCACAGAACCCATTTAAATGACATACTCTAAAGTGCTTTAACAGAGATATGGAGACAAAAGTTAGGGTACCTTGGGTCATTCAGGCCTAGTTTGAATCCCATCTAAGATATCAGTTCTAGTTGCTTCTGAACCACTCAATGCGGTGCCCTCAGGGGTGGGGTTCCATTGTAGAATCATGGAACGTTGAGCTGGAGAAAATGTTGAGAAGCCTTTGATTCAACCCCCTCACTCACAAGTAAGGACACTTTGGGACTTTTGTTATGAGTAGAGCTTCCATGCTA
>SJYT01029095.1:3788-19197 GCA_006410635.1 Cephalophus harveyi | reverse complement strand
AGTGTCCCACAGGTTTTGGGTTGTTGTGTTTTCATTTTCATTCGTTTCTATGCATATTTTGATTTCTTTTTTGATTTCTTCTGTGATTTGTTGGTTATTCAGCAGCGTGTTGTTCAGCCTCCATATGTTGGAACTTTTAATAGTTTTTCTACTTTAATTGAGATCTAATCTTACTGCATTGTGGTCAGAAAAGATGCTTGGAATGATTTCAATTTTTTTGAATTTACCAAGGCTAGATTTATAAGCTCCATTTTGAATGTGAAGTCCTCTAATGATCTTCTTTGCAGCATGGTGATAGTGTGAACTAGCTCCTCACACCTCATTCTGTTCAGATACCTTTGCTCTAGGAATAGTGTTGCAGGAAATAGATTAGCAATATTACATTACTTCTGAATGCATACCATCAGAAAACAAATACTCACATAATGTGGTTGTTGCTATTTATGATGTCAAGAATTATCTTCCCTGATAACAAACTCTTGAAGGTATATTCATGATTCTTAAGAATGAAATAAATACATCTTCTAAAACAATAAGCTCACAAAATGATGAGGCTGGTTGCAGTGCTCTCAGAGTTTAATTGGAAAACATAGTCACTGAGAAGGTAATTTGAACTATAACTATAAATCTTTGTGAAGAATCATCATCTATAACTAGCCTTTTACTTCATTTATTCTTAGCTATTCCATGTATACAAAATAAATTCTTAAAGAAATTGGATGCACTAGAAAGTAATGAAATTTAAAGTCATTCTTTTTGAAGAAAGTGAATCTGTAAACCTTTCCTGTTACTACACTTTCAGTCTTTTTGTGAGACTTTTGCAGTCAAAGGAGGTGGAGTGGGATGAGGGAACATAGTTTCTCAACAGATTTGTTTCTTTCCATAAGGAGTTTCTGCCCTGGGTTTTCTTGTCACTAAAATGTATAATTTTTCCAACTTTGAAAATGATTCCAGTCAAATTGTGTATCCTGTGCTTACTTCACAAAATAGAGGGACTTTGAGAAGCATAGAGATCTCAGTTATGTATTGCTTATCTGCCAAGGGAGAAAGTTAAGTTCTTCAGTTTTTAAAATACTTTAGAAAATAGGAATCCTGGATCATTCTCTCTTTGGCATACATATATGCAAAAAATAGTATAGTTTTAGTGGTGGTTGTAGAAATCTAGTCAATCTAATCACACTAGGACCACAGCCTTGTCTAACTCAATGAAACCAAGCCATGCCTGTGGGGCAACACAAGACGGGCGGGTCATGGTGGAGAGGGCTGACAGAACGTGGTCCACTGGAGAAGAGAATGGCAAGCCACTTCAGTATTCTTGCCTTGAGAACCCCATGAACAGTATGAAAAGGCAAAATGATAGGATACCAAAAGAGGAACTCCCCAGGTCATTAAGTGCCCAATATGCTACTGGAGATCAGTGGAGAAATAACTCCAGAAAGAATGAAGGGATGGAGCAGATGGTAATGAACTGGGAGGCCTGGCGTGCTGCGATTCATGGGGTCGCAAAGAGTTGGACACGACTGAGCGACTGAACTGAACTGAGTGGTGGCTGTTATTTTATGTTTGTATGTTTTTGTCATTTTTATTACATTTACCATAATCAGTCTGGTGTTGATACTACAGTTGTGGTCACTGCTTACCTCCCAACACTAATCCTGTAGTGCGAGGTGCAAAAAACAAGTTGTGTATAAAGAATAATTTCCGTGAAGTGAAAGGTTTGTACTCAAAAAAAACTGACTTGGGTTAAACAAATGTATAATTTAAATTTGCCAAACTAAATAATTTGCATTTAATGTGTATTTTAATATTTTATTTTGATAATTCATTTTCTTTTTATCATACAATGATATTTTAATACATTCTTTAATTTTAGGTCTGAATTTTTAAAAGTCCTGACATTTTAAAGAGGTTGGTAACCTATCAGTGTTTGTTGTGAAAATTATTTTTTAAATTTGATTTTTATTAATGCTTAGGACTGAATTGTTTCTCAGAGACTGTATTACCACACTAAAATATAAATGACATCCTTGATGATCTATCAAATATAAGAAACTGGTGAAAAAGAGAGAATTACTGTTAAAAGTATGAAAATCCTTTCTACAAGCATATTGCAGTTAAGTTTTAAAATAATGTTAGAGTTGTAGCATAGAACCTTGTATCGTTTGGAGAGAGGAAATGGAGTCTCTTTTATTAGTGAAGGGATTTTATTTTTTTGTTAGTCATTGTGGTTCTGAGGAGAGGGATTGAGGTCAATGGCAAGGCAAAATGGCAGCACAGAATTCATAGGATGATGCCAACATCCATATCATTCCTCTCCCCAGGATTAGTTTTTCAGTTTGTACCTTCTCTGCACTGTCTTGCAACAGGCAGAACCCCGTGCAGAGAAATCCATCCTTGTGAATAAATCCTTCTCAAGGTGAGCAGGTTTAGCTACCTAACTGCTACTTAAGCTCAGGAACACTCTCCCTAGAGAAACCCAGTCTTAAATCTTCAGGTCTCTTGGATTCGGTATCCCTCCTAGGCATTCCCATAGAGTAGTCTGCTCATCCCTATGGAGAGCTTTATACAACTTTATACACTGGATTGTGATTTTTAAATTATGTGCATGATCTGCTAAAATGTAATTTAAGGGCTTATTTATATTCTCAGCGCCCTATATAACCACAGGCACAGAGGAAGGGTCAACAAATGTTTGCTGAAAAAACAATTAAGCATAAGGGTAGAAAACAGGATGACCAGAATGATAAACCTACTTGGGAAGAACTGTCAGCTCTACCTTGAACTTCATCCAAAAAGAGGATAAAAATGCTTGGAGGCATAAGCTTCTTTGAAAGTGGGGCCACGATGAAGGCTGTGACACAGTCACTGGGGAAAGTGAAAGATTTTAATTTAGCAATCCTTTTAAAGATGTACGATTTTAAAGATGCCCATGTGGATTTTGACAAGACAAATAGGTTTTTTCATAGCAGATTTTAATTTTCTTTCTTGATGATTAAAATAATTCATACTTATTTCTCTAAATTAAAAATGTACATAATTACATCTCCAATTGGAGATGGAAGAGCAAGGTGCTCACAATACTGCAGACAGGGATCCATTTACGGCACTGGTAACACTTAAGATAGATATCTATGATTTTGCCCATCAAATATCGAGTTCTCCTATTTTTGGTAATAGCACACTGATTTTTCTTTGTCTCCTTGTTTCCCAACTCTGTGTTTGTGATTTACCTGGGGCAACTGCCTAATAAAATCTGAAGTGAAGTACATGAACCAGATCTGGGCAACTGGCAATATTCCATTTTCTCAGTCTCAATAACTGGCTGAGAGATAGACATGGAAACCAAGTTAAATTAATCAAAACTTATCCTGGGACTTTTCCTGATATTAAAAAAAAAAAGATACATTCAGTCTTCTATATCCACAGGTCTCTTATCCACAGCTGGTTGAATCTGTGAATGAAAAACCTGCAGTTATGGAGGGCCACTTATATTCACTGTATTATGCCATTTTACATGAGACTTGAACATCCGATTTGGGTATGGCAGGTGGGGCTTCTGGAACCAATCCCCTGCTAATACTGAGGGATGATTATAGTTTCTTCCCATTGCACTTGGATCTATGAAGATCTTGAGTTGCTAGGGGTCAACACAACTACATGATGTCCCTGAAGTGCAATCCATGCAGCAGAAAAGTGAGCCTGATGCCCTGATACAATTGTGTAGCTCTCCAGAAACAACTATTGGTAGGTAGAATTACTTCTTAACTCAACAGTGACTTGAACTAATAAATTCCACATTTTGAGCAAAAATCAGGGACTGGTTCCTCTTTTCTAGGCAAGACCAAATTTTTTATTTTTCAGAATAAACAAAGAAGAGAAAGCTTTATAAAATGAAGAGATTTAGCTACCAGTGAAAATATTCTCTAAGGTTTAGTTTTCACTCAAAGGAATATTGTCATATTCAGATATTAAAATACTGGTTTTAAATCCATGCTTTGTAGTTTATGTAGTGAGGGGATTTTATTTTTTAGTATTCAAGTAGTTCTGCTCAAATTTTAACAAAGTAGATACACACAGACTAGCAAAGGAATGGACATTTTATACAAAGCCTATTTTAAACTTTTTTTGTTTTACTTCATTGCTTTTCTTCTCTCTCTCTCTCTCTTTTATCCAACATTGCTTTTCTTAGGGCAGAAATCGTTGACAGTGATGACACAAGTTATACCTGGGTGTGTTAGTTGTTCAGTGGTGTCTGACTCTTTGCGACTCCACAGGTTGTAGCCCACCAAGCTCCTCTGTCCATGGAATTCTCCATGCAAGAATACTGGAGCAGATTGCCCTTCCCTTCTCCAGAAGATCTTCCTGACTCAGGGACTGAACCCAGGTCTCCTTCATTGCAGACAGATTCTTTACCATCTGAGCTCTGAGGGGAGCTGCAATTATAACTCTAGTATCAACTTTGAGGTTGATGGGCAGGTCCGTCTCTGTTCTTTAGTAAAAGCATTGTGCAGTGAGCTCAGAGAGTTTTCTCAACAGAAACAAATTTTTTTTTTTTCAACAGGAACTTTTGAAGCATATTTGAATTATTATAGTGATGGGAAATACATCTTTTAAAAATTTATTTCTTTTTAATTGAAGGATAATTGCTTTAAAGTGTTGTATTGGTTTCTACCAAACATGAACGTGAATCAGCGATAGGTTTACCATGTACCCTCCCACTTGAACATCCTTCCCACCTCCCTCCCCATCCCACCCCTCTAGGTAGTTACCAAGCCCTGGCTTGAGTTCCCTGAGTCATACAGAAAATTCCCATTGGCTATCTATTTTACATCTGGTAATGTGTGTTTCCATATTACTCGCTCTATACATTCCACCCTCTCCTTCCTCCCTCACTCCACCAGCCATGTCCGTAAGTCTGTTTTCTATGTCTGTGTCTCCACTGCTGCTCTGCAAATAGGTTAATCAGTACCATCTTTATAGATTCCATATATATGTATTAGTACATGATATTTGTTTTTCTCTTTTTGACCTACTTCACTTTGTATAATAGGCTCAAGTTCATCCACTTCATTAGGGTTGACTTGAATGCATTCCTTTTAATGGCTGAGTAATATTCCACTCTATATATGTTCCACATCTGTCAATGGACATCTCAGTTCAGTTCAGTTCAGTTCAATCGCTCATTCATGTCTGACTCTTTGTGACCCCATGAACAGCAGCATGCCAGACCTCCCTGTCCATCACCAACTCCTGGAGTCCACCCAAACCCATGTCCATTGAGTTGGTGATGCCATCCAACCATCTCATCCTGTCTCATCCCCTTCTCCTCTTGTCCTCAATCTTTCCCAGCATCAAGGTCTTTTCAAGTGAGTCAGCTCTTTGCACCAGATGGCCAAAGTATTGGAGTTTCAGCTTCAACATCAGTCCTTCCAATGAACACCCAAGACTGATCTTTAGGATGGACTGGTTGGATCTCCTTGCAGTCCAAGGGACTCTCAAGAGTCTTCTCCAACACCACAGTTCAAAAGCATCAATTCTTCTGTGCTCAGCTTTCTTCACAGTCCAACTCTCACATCCATACATGACCACTGGAAAAATCATAGCCTTGACTAGACGGACCTGTTGACAAAGTAATCTCTCTGCTTTTTAATATGCTATCTAGGTTGGTCATAACTTTCTTTCCAAGGAGTAAGCATCTTTTAATTTCATGGCTGCAATCACCATCTTCAGTAATTTTGAAGCCCAGAAAAATAAAGTCAGCCATTGTTTCCACTGTTTCCCCATCTAGGTTCCTTCCATATCCTCGCTATTTTAAATAAAGCTGCAATAACATTGGGTTACATGTGTCTTTTTCAATTTTGGTTTCCTCAAGCTCTATGTTTAGTTGTGGGATTGCTGGGTCATATGGTAGTTTCAAAGACTGCATAAACAGATGGAGAGATATTCCATCCCAGATATTCCTGGGTTGAAAGAATCAATATTGTGAAACTGACTATACTACCAAATGTAATCTACAGATTCAGTGCAATCCCTATCAAATTACCAATGGCATTTTTCACAGAACTAGGACAAAAAAAAAATCTCACAATTCATATGGAAACACAAAAGACTCTGAATAGTCAAAGCAATCTTGACAAAGAAGAATGGAGCTGGAGGAATCAAACTTCCTGACTTTAGATTATACTGCAAAGCTATAGTCATCAAGACAATATGTTACTGGCACAAAAACAGAAATATGGCCAATGGAACAAGATAGAAAGCCCAGAGATAAACCCATGCACCTAAAGGTATCTTATTTTTTACAAAGGAGGCAAGAATATATAATGGGGCAAAGATAGTCTCTTCAATTAGTGCTGCAGGGAAAACTGGACAACTACATATAAAAGAATGGAATTAGAATACTTCCTAACACAAGGAGAGTGAAAGTGTTAGTCACTCAATTGTGTCCAACTCTTTGCAGCTCCACAGACTGTAGCCTGCCAGGCTCCTCTGTTCATGGGATTCCCCAGGCCAGAATACTGGAGTGGGTTGCTATTTCCTTCTTCAGGAGATATTCCTAATCCAGGGATTGAATCCAGGTCTCCTGTATTGCAGGTAGATTCTTTGCCATCTGAGCCACCAGGGAAGCCCCTGTGTAAAAGAATGAAATTAAAACACTTCCTAACACCATACACAAAGATAAACTCAAAATGGGTTAAAGATCCAAACCTAAGACCAGAAACTATAAAACTCTTAGAGGAAAACATAGGCAAAACACTCTATGACATAAATCACAGCAAGAAACTCTATGACTTACCTCCTAGAGTAATGGAAATAAGAGCAAAAATAAGCAATTAATTAAATGTAAAAGTTAATGCACAGCAAAGGAAACTATAGACAAGATAAAAAGACAACCCTCAGAATGGGAAACAATAATGGCAAGTGAAACAACTGACAAAGGATTAATTTCAAAAATATACAAGTGGCTAACACAAATCAATATCAGAAAAACAAACTAACAATTCAAAAAGTGGTATAAAGACCTAAACAGACATTTCTCCAAAGATGACATACAGATGGCTAATAAACACGTGAAAAGATGCTCAACATCACTCATTATTAGAGAAATGCAGATCAAACTACAGTGAGATATCATGTCACACCAGTCAGAAATGGCCGTCATTAAAAAAATCTACAAACAATAAATGCTGAAGAGGATTTGGAAAAAAGGGAACCCTTTTGCACTGTTCATTGAATTGTAAATCGATACACCACTATGGAGTTTGGAGTGGTATTCCAAAGGAAACAGTATGGAATTTCCTTAAAAAGTAGGAATAAATGAAATGAATCTTTCTAGGACAAATGCCATTAGACATTTCTGCTTGTTGTTGTTGTTGCTTAGTTACTAAATTATGTCCAATTATTTTGCGACCCCATGGACCATAGCCTACAAGACTCCTCTATCTATGGGATTTCCCAGGCAAGAATATTGGAGTGGGTTGCCAGTTCCTTCTCCAGGGGATCTTCCTGACTAAGGGATTCTTTACCAATTAGCCACCAGGGAGGCCTTACCCAAGGACAAAAGCATTCAGCCATAAATATTCTTTCTTTTCCTAAAAGTAAAAGACCAAATTTCAAGCACAGGATGCTTTGTCTATAAAGGGGTCAGTTTTGGCCACATGTCCTGTGGCGCAGACTGTATGAGTTCCTATAGCTTGCAATTTATTTATTGCAGGGAAGATAATAGCCACTGAAGAATAAGCTTCCAAAAGAGTTTTAATAAGGAGAATGACTTAGTCAGATTCATACTTTAGAATGTGTGTGTGTATTAGTCACACAGTCATGTCTGACTCTTTGCAACTCCATGGACTGTAGCCCACCAAGCTCCTCTGCCCATGTTCTCTAGGCAAGAATGCTGTCATTGGGTTAACATTCGTTTCTCCAGAGGATCTTCCTGATTCAGGGATTGAACCCTTGGATCCTGCTTGACAAGCAGATTCCTTAGTACTGTGCCACCTGGAAAACTCATACTAGTTGAATAGAGTCACAGTCCATGGGATCCCAAAGAGACAGACATGACTAAGCAACTAACACTACACTAACAGTGAGGAAGGAGGTTTTAAACATTTGATAGTCTGAGAGCTTTTACCTTAATATTGGAGGGGGTTGGTGGTGGCCTTCATCACATAGGCTCAGTAAGCTTGGGGAGAGGTAGCAGACTTGAGAAATATCCCAACAGTAGACCTGGATTCCCTCAGTGATCATTTGGTTGAGCGGACGGCAGACAGGGAAGTATCACTAATAAGATCCAGGATTTTGGCTTGGAGAGTTGGATGGAGGGTGGTGTTGTTTACTGAGATAGAAAATATAGAAAGAGGAGACAGATTGTGAATGGGGGTGGGGTGGAAGTGGGGACAGCAAAAGGAATTAAATATTCAATTTAGGGGATGTTATTTAAGGTTTGAAAATTATCGAAAAGGTGTTATATAGATCTGAATCTCAGAATTTGAGGACAGAGACACAAATTTAGAAGCCATCACTATACCAGTACAGATCAAAGCATCAAAGGTCATAATGGGAAACCCTTTGATCTATTTATTTTTGGCTAGCATTACCTTTTCTGAGAATATGTAGTATAGATCAGGTAATTCATAAAAATAATAATATGGCCATTGCAAATATATAAAGGTATTTCACAAAAAAAGCATTATCTTAAAATTTTCTTGAAAATATTGAAAAACCAGTACCTTTGGGCTTACTTTTGTTCCTGACAAAAACTGGCTGGAGATGTAACAGTTAAAATTTACATTTGAATACTCAAGACAGATGTTGTGAGTGAGAACAAAAGACAAAGATATGGAAGGTAGAAAAATATAAAGAAAAATAAGGAAAGTCAAAAAAGAATATTTAGGAAAAGGGTATGACTGTGAATATGAAGATAAGATAAGGAATTAAAAAAAATCCACAGGATATAATAAAGAGGAACAGGGTAATATGTGCCTTGGTTGAAAACTGCAAAGAAGGTGATAAAAACCACAGAATTAAAAAAAAAAATCTGTTTGTGAAAAGGAAAAACATCATTGACTTTTAATCTTTAATTTTTTTTCTTCTAAAAACACACACTCTAAAAATTAAAATAAAAACACACACTCATACACATTAGGAATATAAAATTTGGTATCTAATCTATATTTTTTCTATGCTGCTTCTCCTCTCGCCTCAATTTTTAGTATAGTCAGCATTTTTCGTTAACAGAGTTTTCTCTGAAAAAATTTTTTGTAGTAGCATAGTGTTGTCATATGGATAATTCATGTAAATATTTCTCCATTTTTTTTTTTTTTAACTGAAGCAAGTATTTATTAGGAAGAAAAAGAGAAGAGTACATGTGGATAGACACACGGGGAGACTCGGAGAGACAGTCTCTGAGTCACGCACTTGTGGTGATTTGAATTGCTTTCACGGAGTATTTCTTCCAAGTTTCCTTTGGCCAATCATTTTCATTTGCTTGGTTCACAGTCCATATTTGGTACATCTCAGGATCTTCTCATGTGTGCTCACACGACTCTTAGCAAAGATGGATTCTAACCAAAAGGCTTATGGGTAAAGCATTCCTTGACATCACTCCCGCTTTGAACTCCAAGGAGCCTTTCTGCGCATGTGTGGTCAGGGAGGTCTCCTGACTTTGAGAATAAGAAATACCGTGATCTGGGCAGAGCCCAGCCTCCTCCATAATTGCCCTGCTGTTCTTGTCTTAGAGTTTCATGGAATGAATCTCCAATCACTTTATCCTGGGGTGTGGGAGCATCTACCTCCTGCCTCAAATGCCCCCTGAGAGACGTAAATCCAAAAAATCTTTATTGGGAAGATCAAGGACTATCTGTCTTTCATAATTACTTCAGGCTGACAAAGGGCTCCTCAGGTCAGTTCAGTTCAGTCACTTAGTCATGCCCGACTCTTTGCGACCCCATGAATCGCAGGACGCCAGGCCTCCCTGTTCATCACCAACTCCCAGAATTCACTCAGACTCACATCCATCGAGTCGGTGATGCCATCCAGCCACCTCATCCTCTGTCGTCCCCTTTTCCTCTTGCCCCCAATCCCTCCCAGCATCAGAGTCTTTTCCAATGAGTAAACTCTTTGCATGAGGTGGCCAAAGTACTGGAGTTTCAGCTTTAGCATCATTCCTTCCAAAGAACACCCAGGGCTGATCTCCTTCAGAATGGACTGGTTGGATCTCTTTGCAGTCCAAGGGACTCTCAAGAGTCTTTTCTGACACCACAGTTCAAAAGCATCAATTCTTCAGCACTCAACTTTCTTCGAGTCCAACTCTCACATCCATACATGACCACTAGAAAAACCATAGCCTTGACTAGACAGACCTTTGTTGGCAAAGTGAAGTCTCTGCTCTTCAATATGCTATCTAGGTTGGTCATAACTTTCCTTCCAAGGAGTAAGTGTCTTTTAATTTCATGGCTGCAGTCTCCATCTGCAGTGATTTTGAAGCCCCCCAAAAATTAAGTCTGCCACTGTTTCCACTGTTTCCTCATCTATTTCCCATGAAGTGATGGGACCGGATGCCATGATCTTCATTTTCTGAATGTTGAGCTTTAAGCCAACTTTTTCACTCTCCTCTTTCACTCTCATCAAGAGCTCATAGGCCCTACCTAATTGTGGTTCCAGGGCTCTTACCTGTCTCATTAAAGGGGCCCCTGGGTGACTTCTGCTATTGTTCCCACAGGATTGCTGTGTGGAGTGGTTTTAGTCCCTGCATCACCATTGTCCTGTGATGCTCTAGAGAAAACTAAATAATTGGAGAAAAAAGGGCTAAAGATTAGTATAAAATTATTCTTCTGTTGCTAGGGGGAGGATCAGGTAAAGGATGTTAGAATTTTCTTCAGTAGGACAATTAACAATTCTGACCTTGTGCATTACTGTTCTGAGGCTTGGGTTTCTGGTAGAAGACCATTTTTCCATCAGAAACTTGGCTAAAATTCCTTATGGAATGGGCAAGGGGTTGCCATGGTCCATGATACACTTACCTCAGAGTAAACAGATCCAGCATTCTGTCAACAGAATACTTCTCCCCTCTTTTTTTTTTTTTTCCCTCCCATTTTTGGCCATTAAAAATAGTAAGTGCTTCAGTGAAGGTGAAGGTGAAGTCGCTCAGTCGTGTCTGACTCTTTGCGACCCCGTGGACTGTAACCTACTAGGATTCTCCATCTGTGGGTTTCTCCAGGCAAGAATACTAGAGTGGATTGCCATTTCCTTCTCCAGGGGATCTTCCCGACCCAGGGATTGAACCCGGGTCTCCCACACTGGAGGCAGATGCTTTAACCTCTGAGCCACCAGGCTTCCAGTGGATGGTATAAATAAATCTTTGGTTGTATCTGATTATACTAGATCAAACTGACTTAAATATAAAGTTAGATTTAAAGATAGATCTCATCAGTTTTCAGTATATGTGAGTAATCAGCAATGTGGATTTCATGAGTTAAATATTTGGTGGTTCTAAGGTGTTGTAAGAGGGCATCAGAGGGCAGACACACTGAAACCAAACTCACAGAAAACTCGTTAATCTAATCACACTAGGACCACAGCCTTGTCTAACTCAATGAAACTAAGCCATGCCCGCGGGGCAACCCAAGACGGGCGGGTCTTGGTGGAGAGGTCTGACAGAATGTGGTCCACTGGAGAAGGGAATGGCAAACCACTTCAGTATTCTTGCCTTGAGAACCCCATGAACAGTATGAAAAGGAAAAATGATAGGATACTGAAAGAGGAACTCCCCAGGTTAGTAGGTACCCAATATGCTACTGGAGGTCAGTGGAGAAATAACTCCAGAAAGAATGAAGGGATGGAGCCAAAGCGAAAACAATACCCAGTTGTGCATGTGACTGGTGATAGAAGCAAGATCCGATGCTGTAAAGAGCAATATTGCATAGGAACCTGGAATGTCAGGTCCATGAATCAAGGCAAATTGGAAGTGGTCAAACAGGAGATGGCAAGAGTGAACGTCGACATTCTAGGAATCAGTGAACTAAAATGGACTGGAATGAGTGAATTTAACTCAGATGACCATTATATCTACTACTGTGGGCAGGAATCCCTCAGAAGAAATGGAGTAGCCATCACGGTCAACAAAAGAGTCCGAAATGCAGTACTTGGATGCAATCTCAAAAACGACAGAATGATCTCTGTTCATTTCCAAGGCAAATCATTCAGTATCACAGTAATCCAAGTCTGTGCCCCAACCAGTAATGCTAAAGAAGCTGAAGTTGAACAGTTCTATGAAGACCTACAAGACCTTTTAGAACTAACACCCAAAAAAGATGTCCTTTTCATTATAGGGGACTGGAATGCTAAAGTAGGAAGTCAAGAAACACCTGGAGTAACAGGCAAATTTGGCCTTGGATGGCAAACCATTCAATAGCATGGTAATCCAAGTCTATGCCCCAACCAGTAACGCTGAAGAAGCTGAAGTTGAATGGTTCTATGAAGACCTACAAGACCTTTTAGAACTAACACCCAAAAAAGATGCCCTTTTCATTATAGTAAAAGTAGGAAGTCAAGAAACACCTGTAGTAACAGGCAAATTTGGCCTTGGAATGTGGAATGAAGCAGGGCAAAGTTTTGCCAAGAAAATGCACTGTTCATAGCAAACACCCTCTTCCAACAACACAAGAGAAGACTCTACACATGGACATCACCAGATGGTCAACACCAAAATCAGATTGATTTACCTCCTAGAATATTCAAATTAAAACAATAATAAACAAATGTCCAAGTAACATTTCATTGTATATATGTACCACATCTTTATCATATATTAATATATGTGGAATCTAGAAAAATGGTACAGATGATCTTATTTGCAAAAAGAAGTAGATACACCAAGAGGGAGGTGGGATGGGATGAATTGGGAAATTGAGGTTGACATATAGACACTATTGATACTATGTATAAAATAGAGAACTAATGAGAACATACTATAGAACTCAGGGAACTCTACTCAGTGCTCTGTGGTGATCTAAATGGGAAGGAAATCCAAAAAGGAGGGGATATATCAATATGTATAGCTGATTTGCCTTGTTGTACAGTAGAAACTAACACAACATTGTAAAGCAATGTTTAATACTATACTTAAATAAAAATTAATAAAATTAAAAAATAAAAGCAAAAGATAGGCAAATTGGACCTAACTAAACTTAAAAGCTTTTGCACAGCAAAGGAAATCATAAAGAAAATGAAAAGACAACCTACAGAATGGGAGAAAATATTTGCATATGAAGAGACCAACAACAGATTAGAAAATACAAAAACAGCACGTGTAGCTCAATACCATACAAACAAACAACCCAATCAGAAAATAGTCAGAATATTTAAATATACATTTCTCCCAATAAGACATACAGATGGCCAAAAAGTACATGAAAAAAATGCTCAATATTGCTAATTATTAGGCAAATGCAGATCAAAACTACAATAAGGTATCATCTCACACTGGTCAGAATGGTCATCATCAAAAAGTCAACAAACAATAAAAGCTGGAGAGAGGATGTGAAGAAAAGGGAACTACACTGTTGGTGGGAATGTAAATTGGTGCAGCCACTATGGAGAACAGTATGGAGGTTCTTTTAAAAACTAAAAGTAGAGTTACCATATGATCTAGCAATCCCACTCCTGGGCATATATCTGGAGAAAACCATAATTTGAAAAGATACATCCACTCCAAAGTTCATATCAGCACTGTTAATATTTAGAATAGCCAGGACATGGAAGTAACCTAAATATCCATTAACAGAGGAATGAATAAAGATGTGGTGTATATATATACACAATGGAATATTACTCAGACATAAAAGGAGAGAAATAATGCCATTTGAAGCAACGTAGATGGAACTAGAGATGATCATATTAAGTGAAGTAGGTCAGACAATGACAAATACCAAGTGATATCATTTATTTGTACAATCTAAAAACTGATAAAAATCAACTTATTTACACAGCAGACTCACAGACTTAAAAAACAAGCTTATGGTTACCAAAGGGGAAAGGTGAAGGAAGGTTTAAATTAGGAGTTTGGGATTAACATATACATACTACTGTGGTGTTGGAGAAGACTCTTGAGAGTCCCTTGGACTGCAAGGAGATCCAACCAGTCCATCCTAAAAGAAATTAGTCCTGAATGTTCATTGGAAGGACTGATGCTGAAGCTGAAACTCCAATACTTTGGCCTCCTGATGCCAAGAGCTGACTCATTTGAAAAGACCCTGATGCCAGGAGGGATTGGGGGCAGGAGGAGAATGGGATAACAGAGGATGAGATGGCTGGATGGCATCACCAACTCAATGGACATGAGTTTGAGTAAACTCTGGGCATTGGTGATGGACAGTGAGGCCTGGCATGCTGCAGTCCATGGGGTTGCCAAGAGTCAGACATGACTGAGAGACTGAACTGAACTACTATATATAAAATAGGTTGGTAGTGAGGAACTACTATATAGCACAGGGAACTCTACTCAATATTCTGTAATAACCAATATGGGAAAATAATCTGAAAAAGAATTGATATATGTTATTTGTATAACTGAATCACCTTGCTGTATACCTGAAAGTAACACAACACTGTAAATTAGCTATGGTGGTGGTGGTTTAGTTGCTAAGTCATGTCCGACTCTTGCGACCCCACGGACTGTAGCCCACCAGGTTCCTCTGTCCATGGGATACTCCAGGCAAGAATACTGGAGTGGGTTGCCATTTCCTTCTCCAGGGGATCTTCCTGACCCAGGAATTGAACCCAGGTCTCCTGCATTGCAGGTAGATTCTTTACCGACGGAGCTATGAGGGAAGTCATAAATTAGTTATACTCCAATATAAAATAAAAATTAAATTAAAAAGATGAAAAATTAGGGTAATAAGTGATGAAATGGTCAGAATTTGCCGTGGTAGTCAAATGTGATTTTATTCTATATATGTTTTATTACTTCAATCATTCATATGTTTATGAATTATTTATATTGTTAAAATTAATAAAAAGTCATAAGAACCACAGAAAATCTTCTCAGAACAATTAGATTCTTTACCGACGGAGCTATGAGGGAAGTCATAAATTAGTTATACTCCAATATAAAATAAAAATTAAATTAAAAAGATGAAAAATTAGGGTAATAAGTGATGAAATGGTCAGAATTTGCCGTGGTAGTCAAATGTGATTTTATTCTATATATGTTTTATTACTTCAATCATTCATATGTTTATGAATTATTTATATTGTTAAAATTAATAAAAAGTCATAAGAACCACAGAAAATCTTCTCAGAACAATACATCGATCTGTCACTTTTCATTTGCAGATTTTTTTCTATGCATGTATATACATTAATCTCATCCAAGAAATCTCTTTAATCTCTTGACTTCATAAAGTTGTTTCTT
>SJYT01029090.1:11031-21648 GCA_006410635.1 Cephalophus harveyi | reverse complement strand
GGAGGCCTGGCGTGCTGCGATTCATGGGGTCGCAAAGAGTCGGACACGACTGAGCGACTGAACTGAACTGAATGTAGACATTTATATAATTAGTTTTAGGTCTTTCTTCTTTGCTAGGTCACACATTTAATGCTATAAATTTTCTTCTAAGCCTGACTTTGCTGAATTCCACAATTTTTGATTTTTTTTTTTCTTTGATTTCAAAATATATTTTGAGATTTCTTTGACCCATGTACTATTTAAAAGTATGTTGTTTAATATCCATGTTGTTGGGGATTTTTCAGCTGTCTGTTGTTTCTAGTGTTACCATTAACCAGCAGGATGTAATTAACTCTTAGATTTTATTTATTTACTAGAAGAGGAAGTAAAAATATGTTTCATTAATGCAAGAGTTAAAGAAAGAGACAAGAAAGTCTAAGAGACCCTAAAAAATATGTACATTTAATATGTCTGAACTATTTGTCTTGGGCCTTTTAGTTTTAAAAAATTATCTACCTTATCTATAATTCATTCCACATGTTCAGTCTTCAGTGAATCAGCAACTTTTTAAAAATTTCATACATCACACAACTTGAGGGAGGCAAAATAAGACCAAAGTGTAATCTTTATGTTAGTATCAAGATATTTTTAAAAGTAATAAATTCCTAGGCTATTTTGGGTAAAGTGAAGAGTAATTTTGATGCAACCATTGAGATAATTTATCAGCCCTCTGGTCTCCATCTCCAAATTTTAAGCTACCATCTTGTGGCACAACAGAATGGTGTCGTGGGCTCTAAAATATTCATATTGGCAAATATAGTATGGAAAGCAAACATTATGGAATTAGTCATTTCTCCATATCATTTTAAGTTATGTACATTGCCAGACCTCCAGGTGAGTACACAGAAAGCTCAGGGTTCTAAGGCCTCATTATTGTGATTTTGGCAAATGAGCCAAAAGCTTAAAATGAGAACTCTCTCTTCATCCAGTGGCATCCCCTGCTTCAGTTGTTCAGTTCTTCATATCACAGCATTTTTTTTCTTCAAATTAAACTATCCCAGCTTTCACCATTTGAAGAAACAATATATCTTTCTAGTACTTTCATCATTTTGTTTATGCCTACAAGTACTGTGAAGTTCAAAGCTAGAATTTGAAAGGGCTATGATCATTATGCAATTAATTAAAAATAATTCAGTATATGTGGGAAAACTCAGCAGTGGCCACAGGACTGGAAAAGGTCGGTTTTCATTCCAATTCCAAAGAAAGGCAATGCAAAAGAATGCTCCAACTACTGCACAATTGCACTCATCTCACATGCTAGTAAAGTAATGCTCAAAATCCTCCAAGCCAGGCTTCAACAATACATGAACTGTGAACTCCCTGATGCTCAAGCTGGCTTTAGAAAAGGCAGAGGAACCAGAGATCAAATTGCCAACATCCGCCGGATCATGGAAAAAGTAAGAGAGTTCCAGAAAAACATCTACTTCTGCTTTATTGACTATGCCAAAGCCTTTGACTCTGTGGATCACAATAAACTGTGGAAAATTCTGAAAGAGATGGGAATACCAGACCACCTAACCTGCCTCTTGAGAAATCTGTATGCAGGTCAGGAAGCAACAGTTAGAACTGGACATGGAACANCCTAAGGAGTCAACCTAGATAGCATTTTCAAAAGCAGAGACATGACCTTGCCGACTAAGGTCCGTCTAGTCAAGGCTATGGATTTTCCTGGGGTCATGTATGGATGTGAGAGTTGGACTGTGAAGAAGGCTGAGCGCCAAAGAATTGATGCTTTTGAACTGTGGTGTTGGAGAAGACTCTTGTGAGTCCCTTGGACTGCAAGGAGATCCAACCAGTCCATTCTGAAGGAGATCAGCCCTGGGATTTCTTTGAAAGGAATGATGCTAAAGCTGAAACTCCGGTACTTTGGCCACCTCATGCGAAGAGTTGACTCATTGGAAAAGACTCTGATGTTGGGAGGGATTGGGGGTAGGAGGAGAATGGGACGACCGAGGATGAGATGGCTGGATGGCATCACGGACTCGATGGACATGAGTCAGAGTGAACTCCGAGAGATGGTGATGAACAGGGAGGCCTGGCGTGCTGCGATTCATGGGGTCGCAAAGAGTCGGACACGACTGAGCGACTGAACTGAGCTGATATGTGGGAATATCTTGAAACATGAAGTTGGGAAGTGATTAAGTCTATTGAGTGGATGTGTGAGTGCGTGTATATGTTTTAAGTCCAAAAATATTGGATATCACATTGCAGAGAAACTCTTCTTTAACCCAAGAGGAGAGGAGGATAAAGTCAATGAAGTTGTGACACCATACATAATCTTTCTGGATAATTCCAGAAGGTAATTTCTAGATGACCTTAAGTTTCTCCATTATCATCTTAAACCTTAAATAACAGTTTATTTACACTTAAACACCAAAAATCAATAAGATTCTTTTTCTGGTATTCATTGTAATTTTACAGATGAATTCTGATAAATAGTGGTAAACATTATTGCAAAAGGAAATAAAATCTGAAAATAAATTATTGCCATTGCTATTCATTCTCAAATATAAATATTTCACTTTTTCCATAAGATTTTGCTTTAATGTGTACACAGGTTTATTAAGAGAAATATTGAAAAGGGACATCAATGAACATAATTCACGCTTGAAAAGATAATTGTGGTCAGTGGCTTATAAATAATAAAATTAGGAAGTGATAATATAATAGCAGCAGTGTAAGCAGTCAGTTTTACTCATGATTAAATGATTCATTTTTAAATAAATGTAATAGATGGAGACATTGTCAAGTATGTGGATTATATGATATTATGTCATGTAAAAAAGGATAAAATCTGCACTTGGCTTATTGTCAGATAGTGCTTTAAATTCCTGTCTGGATTTAAAATGTAGATGTTTCATTGTGGATTTCACTTCATTAGAAAAGATCAACCACCCAAATGAAATCACAAAATATATGGTAGTTTGAAGAGATTCATAAACTTGAATTGACTCTAAGCATTTTACTTCTGTTAGCAACTGGAGATATATATATATATATATATAAAAAAATAATCCTTTGAATCCTAAGCACTAGCAGGTATCTTATGTAACACATCATCTTCAAACTCTAATCTTTGATTTATATAAGACACGAATCAGAATTTACTTTTCAAAAAGATGGGTGAATAGATGAAAGTGAAAAAAGGACTTCCCTTGTGGTTCAGATGGTAAAGAATCTGTTTGCAGTATAGGAAACCAGGGTTTGATCCGTGTGTGTGTGTGTGTGTGTGTGTGTTAGTTGCTCAGTTGTGTCCAACTCTTTGCAGCCCCATGGACTGGAGCCTGCCAGGCTTCCTTGTCCATGAATTTTCCAGGCAAGAATACTGGAGTGGGGAGCCACTCCTTTCACCAAGGACCTTCCCAACCCAGGGAATGAACCTGGGTATCCCACATTGCTGGCAGATTCTTCACTGTCTGAGCCAACAGCGAAGCCTTTTGATCCTGATAGTTATTACAAAATACTAGAGAGTTGGACATGACTGAGTGACTTTCACTTCACTTCACATTTCATGTTGTATAAAGTATCCTCATAGCTTATTTTATACATGTGTGTTAGTCGCTTAGTCATGCCTGACTCTTTGTGACCCCATGGACTGCAATCCACCAGGTTCCTCTGTCCATGAGACTTTCCAGGCAAGAATACTGGAGTGGGTTGCCATTTCCTTCTCCAGGAGATCTTCCCAGCCCAGGGATTGAACCTGGTTCTCCTGCACTGCAGGCAAATTCTTTACCAACTGAGCTACAAGGGATAGTTTTTAACTCTTAACCCCTACCTTTATCTTGTCCCTCCTTCCTTCACTCTTCCCATTGGTGGTTTGTTCTTTATGCCTTGAGTCTGTTTCTTTTTTGTTAAATTCACCAGTTTGCTGTATTTTTAGATTCTGCATATAAGTGATACAATGCAATATTTGTCTTCTTCTGCCACAGCTGCTTTATCCATTTATCTGCTGATAAAGCAACCTACACTTAGGTAGCTTTGTGTCTTGGCAATGGGAAATAATGCTACAGTGAACATTGGAGCATGTACCTTTTCAAATTAGTGTTTTGGGTTTTTTTTTTTTTTTAGATATGTATTCAGGAATAGAATTGCTATGTCATATGACAGTTCTCTTTTTAATTTTTCAAGAAACATTCACACTCTTTTCCATAGTGGCTGCACCAACTTACATTCCCACCAATAGTGTACAAGGGTTCACTTTCTCCACATCCTTGCCAGCATTTGTTATTTGTATTCATTCTGATGATAGTCATTCTTGAGTTGAGTGGCTAAATGTCTGTAAAATGGCTTCATAGTAAGGCTTTCTCTAAAGGAGAAAGCTAATGGGGCTCAAGGAGATATTTTCAAATCAGGAAGAACAATATGAAGAGTGAAGCCTGCTGATGATTCAAGTCTAAGACAAGGCTGATGTTTCCATGTTGTGGAAAGCTTAGAAGTTGCAAATGGCTATCAAAGAGGAATGCTTTTCAACATTTTTTAAAATATACATCATAACTCTAACAGAAATGTCACTGTTTATAAGACTGAAGTAAATGATTATGACTTGTTACTTTAAAAGTTAGTAGTCCATGGTTCTTATTCTCCCAGGTCCTTCCCTGGCTTCTTATATAAGTAATTATTCTAGCATATGTAAATATACAAAAAGGAAACTTTAAATATATATGTCATATGTGTATGATTCTTCAAAGATAAGAACTCACTATACATCTCCAAACTGATTTTCACAATTGTTAATGAGTTGGACAATTCAAAAAAAAAAACTTAGGATGATGCCCACATTATATTAAGTAGGGTATGAGAGTTTATATTTTCTGCACAACAAAAAGTTGTCTTCTCTTTAAAATGTGTGTATATCTGTGTATGTGTATATTTGTATGCATGTGCATCTTCACCAAGTGAGACCAAATAAAAATCATTTTAAACATGTTTTATAGAGGGTATTGGAGAAGTAAATGGCAACCCACTCCAGCGTTCTTGCCTGGAGAATCCCAGGGACGGGGGCGCCTGGTGGTCTGCCGTATATGGGGTCGCACAGAGTCGGACACGGCTGAAGAGACTTAGCAGCAGCAGCAGCAGCAGCATAGAGGGAATTACGTACAAAAACAAACTTATAGTTCTTAAATTTATCTCAATTAGATACCAAATGAATGAGTAAAGTTTAGAAGAATTCCCAATTTCAAAGCCATATAGTATTTATATTGAAAACAATGAATCTATCAAGTCTGCTCTATCTTCACATCATTCAGGGTGTATTTTCCCTCAGTCTGAATCCCTATGGGTTTTCAAATGGAGGAACTGGATATGACGCTTTCTGAAGGTCATACTCACGTTAAGCTCTTCTTTGAGTGAAATATTTCTTTAGAAAATTATATACATCTGCACTCATGAATCTGCCAGGGTTCCTAAATTTTATGTGTTTTCCTACTAACTTTGCTGTCTGCTATCTACTTTAATCTTAATAAAAGTTATATTCAGTAAAAATATTCACTAAAAATCATACCTTCCAATGTTCAATATGTAGAAGTAGACACAAACTTTGAAATGTATATATTTTTCACATTAAATTTCTTCGAGAAGATTAACTTTCAATTTTTCTTTCATTTGACTCATCAGCAACTTTTTAAATATCTGATATAAATAAAGTTGGTACTATGCCTTCAACTTTCAACGTCAATGTTTAATTCAAACAAAGAGTGAGTTAAAAACTTTTTAACCTTCCTTCTCACCAGTTTTGCAAGTTTTAAAGAGGCTCTGAATATAGGAAAGGGCTTAAGCACATGCTAACTGCTACAAAAAGTGAAACATTTAATGTAATATTTGACATTCTTAGAGAAATCCTATCAGAAATAATAAAAAATAAATTGAAGACTAGGTCTACTTGTATTTCCAGTATTGACCTCAGGTCCACTGATCTGGAAAATTAGCATCTGGCCAAGAATGATAAGACCTACAATACTTAAGGAGCAGTTGGAAAATAGATTTTAAGAAATTCAAGAACAACTTTTTACAATGTGCACACCTGGGCTGCATGCTGAATTCATAAACTTTATGCCTATGTATATACTCAGAAATTTTCAGGTAGACTGTGCTTAAAAGCATTTCTGCCTAAATAAAGTCGAGATTTAAGTGGGTGAGCAGATGGCAGGCTAGATGCAGAGACTGGCTTACCCAAAGAATAATAGGAATTTTACTTCACATATAGGCTTTCAGTAAAAACTGCAAAATTGAAGTAATACTATTATTCTCATCTTACTCTAATTTGTCGGTATTTGTGAAAAGGAAGATAAATTCGATTAATGATCCTAATGCCCAAAGCTTATGCTTAAGAAGAACTAAAGACTTTAGATTGGTTTACTACAGTTCAAGTGGAAGCTTATGCATGCTTAAGAGTTGATTAGAGAAAATAAATTCCTTCTTAGGTGTTAATGGAATCTGTCACTCTCAGAGATGATCTTGGAATGTTTCTCATTTATTAATAAACAAAATTCAGTCTAGATCTAAGTTTTTCTGGATCTTGATATTCTACGAAAACATAGTTCACAAAATTTGTGCTTTGTAGGGACCTGACAAGGTTAACAGCTTAATCTGCACCTGTAATTAATTTAGGGGGATGAGACAAATTGTTGGTATGTGGAGATAACGATTAGTTTTATAGACTGAAGAGCACCCATTGTAAAATATGTGTTCAGCCAGTATTGTGGGCTTCCTTGGCAGCCCAGCTGTAAAGAATCCTCCTGCAGTACACATAGGTTTGACCCCTGAGTCTGGAAGATCTCCAGAGGAGGGCATAGAACCCGCTCTAGTATTCTTGCTGGGAAAAATCCCATGCGCAGAGGGGCCTGGCATACAATGGTCCACAGGATCACAAAGAGTCAGACACTACTGAAGCAAGTGAGCACAACATAGCAGTCAGTATTGTACAATACTTCCCCCATGGGCACAGTGAAGGTACAGTGAAGGCTCAGGGTAATTTCTTTTGTAATTTACAAACCACGTCTGTGATTATGAATTGGTTTTTCATTTTCTATTATATTCAGCTGCATTTAGGTAAATTCACTAACTCTCTTTTATCTCATTTGAACAGCTTTTCAGATATGAAACAAAATATTGTTTTCTTTACAGCAGTGCATGCACAGTGGATACCTAGCCACTATAGCCTGGGGAGACTGGTTAAAAAGAATGTGGATTAAGAAAATAAAGGCTAGGTTAGGATCCAGAGATTAAGTTCTAATCTCTGCTTGGTCCCCACTGTCAAGTGGTATGACTTTAGTCAGAGTCCTATACTTCCAAGAGTGAGTTGAATTGGCCCGTAACTTAAGTTATAAAATAAAGAAGTCAATGTAAATGTTTTCAGGTTTCCTTTAAGGAATAATATTTCATCATTTAAGTCTATTTGGTCTGATTCATATTTTGCATTTGCACAGATGATAAAGAGCTAGAAAAGAAGGAAAGCAGCCCAGGATCTCTAAGTGAGAGAGCCTGGATTAGGCCTAGTAGCTACTTTTCAAAGTAAGTTTAGGCTTAGGATAAAACATTATTTTCAATATCTTGGGATCTAAGTGATAATAATACGTTCAAGTGGAAGATCATTATTGAAAGTGGGTCTGAAAAGGAAAATTATAGACCAATAGCTTTCATGAATACAAATGCAAAAATCCTCAAAAAAATATTAGTAAGCCAAATCCAACAATACATAAGAAGGATCATATGCCACAGTCAAGTCGGATTCATTCCAGGTTTGTCATGCTGGATCAACATATGTAATTCAATCATTATGATACACCACAACAAAATACAAGACAAAAAAAAATCACATAATCATCTCAATGGTTGCATAAAAAGCATTTTATAAAATTCAACATCGATTATTGGTAAAAACCCTAGTCAAAGTGGGTATACAAGGAAAATTATTTCAACATAATAAAAGCCACTTATTACTAGCCTACAGCTAGCATAATATTTAACAGTGAAAAGAGAAAAGCCTTCCCACTAAGAAGAAGGTGAGTATGCTCACTCTCATCACTTCTATTCAACATACTGTTTGAAGTCCTAGCCAGAGCAATGAAGCAAGAAAAAGAAATAAAAGGTATCCAAATCAGAAGGAAGAGACAAAACTCACTATTTGTAGATGACATGATATGCTCTAAAGAGAATCCTTTAGTCTCCACACCAAAGCTATTTGAATAAATGAAGCCAGCAAGGTAAAAGAATACAAGATAAATATACAGAAATTTTTGATTTCTTTACACTGAAAATGAAATGAAATATAAGATAAAGCAAAAATGTCCATTTAAATTGCATTTAAAAAATACCTAGGAGCAAACTTAACCAGGGAGGTGAAAGACCTATATGTTGAAAACTGTAAAACATTGATGAAACTGAAGATGGCTCAAAGAAATAGAAAGATAGTCCATGCTCTTGAGTTGAAAAAATTAATATTGTTCAAATGGCCATACTACCCAAAGTAATATACAGATTTAATGTAACCCCTACTGAATATCTATAACATTTTTCACAGAACTAGAACAAATTATACTAAAATTTATATGAAAACAGCAAAGATCCAGAATTACTGAAGTAATCCCAAAGAAAAAGAACAAAATTAAGGCAAACCTTTCAGACTTCAGACAAATACTACAAAGCTATGTAATCAAAGTAGTGTGGTATTGACACCGGACATATAGATCAACAAACAGAATAGAGAGCCCAGAAATAAATCCAGATGCCTATAATCAATTAATCTATGACACAGGAGGCAAGAATATACAGTGTAGAAAAACTGTCTCTTAAAAAAGCAAAATAGCTGAACTCATAAAATAAGACTCAAAGCAGCAAATAATAATTAAAACAAAACTGATGTTAGGAAAGCCAGACAGCTATATATAAGCTAATGAAATTAGAGCACTCCTTCACACCATACGCAAAAACAAACTCAAAATGACTTATAGACATAAATATAAGACATGACACCATAAAACTCACAGAAGAAAACATAGGCAAAACATTCTTGGATATAAATTATAGAAATATTTTCTTAGATCAGTCTCCCAAGGCAATAGAAAATAAAGCAAGAATAAACAAAGGAATCTAATCAAGCTTACAAGCTTTTGCACAGCAAAAGAAACCATCAACAAAATGAAAAGACCTACAGAATGATCAAAAATATTTGCAAATGATGTAACTGAGATGGAGTTAATTTCCAAAATATGTGGCAACTCATATAACTCAATATCAAAACCACAAACAATGCAATCAAAAATGAGAGGAAGACTCAAATTAGACATTTCTCCAAAGAAGACATAGTGTGTGTGTTAGTCACTCAGTCAAGTCCAATTCTTTGTGACTGCAAGGACTGTAGCCCATCAGGCTCCTCTGACCACGGAATTCTCCAAGCAAGAATACCGGAGTGAGTTGCCACTTCCTTCTCCAAAAGAAGACATGCAGATGGCCAAAAGATGTTCCACATCACTAATTACTAGAGAAAAACAAATAATAACTACAACGAGGTATCACCTCACACTGATCAGAATGGCCATCACCAAAAAAGTCAAGAGATAAATAACTGGAGAGAAAAGGGAATCCACACTGTTGGTAAGAATGAAAGTTGGTGTAGCAACTATGGAAAACAGTATGGAGGTTCCTTAAAAAAATAAAAATAGTACTACCAGACGATCCGCCAATCTCACTTCTGGGCATATATCCAGAAATGATTAAAACTCTAATTCAAAAAGATACATGCACCTCCAATGATCATTGCAACACTATTTATAATAGCTAAGCCATGTGGGTCACAATAAACTGTGGAAAATTCTGAAAGAGATGGGAATACCAGACCACCTGATCTGCCTCTTGAGAAATCTGTATGCAGGTCAGGAAGCAACAGTTAGAACTGGACATGGAACAATAGACTGGTTCCAAATAGGAAAAAGAGTACGACAAGGCTGTATACAGTCACCCTGCTTATTTAACTTCTATACAGAGTACATCATGAGAAACGTTGGGCTGGAAGAAGCACAAGCTGGAATCAAGATTGCCGGGAGAAATATCAATAACCTCAGATATGCAGATGACACCACCCTTATGGCAGAAAGTGAAGAGGAACTCAAAAGCCTCTTGATGAAAGTGAAAGAGGAGAGTGAAAAAGTTGGCTTAGGGCTCAACATTCAGAAAACGAAGATCATGGCATTTGGTCCCATCACTTCACGGGAAATAGATGGGGAAACAGTGTCAGACTTTATTTTTTGGGGGTTCCAAAATCACTGCAGTTGGTGATTGCAGCCATGAAATTACTCCTTACTCGCTTTCTCCTTGGAAGAAAAGTTATGACCAACCTAGATAGCATATTGAAAAGCAGACACATTACTTTGCCAACAAAAGTCCATCTAGTCAAGGCTATGGTTTTTCCAGTGGTCATGTATGGATGTGAGAGTTGGACTGTGAGGAAAGCTGAGTGCCGAAAAATTGATGCTTTTGAACTGTGGTGTTGGAGAAGACTCTTGAGAGTCCCTTGGACTGCAAGGAGATCCAACCAGTCCATTCTGAAGGAGATCAACCCTGGGATTTCTTTGGAAGGAATGA
>SJYT01029081.1:138458-177816 GCA_006410635.1 Cephalophus harveyi | reverse complement strand
TCCATTCTGAAGGAGATCAGCCCTGGGATTTCTTTGGAAGGAATGATGCTAAAGCTGAAACTCCAGTACTTTGGCCACCTCATGCGAAGAGTTGACTCATTGGAAAAGACTCTGATGCTGGGAGGGATTGGGGGCAGGGGAGAAGGGGACGACTGAGGATGAGATGGCTGGATGGCATCACTGACTCGATGGATGTGAGTCTGGGTGATCTCTGAGAGATGGTGATGAACAGGGAGGCCTGGCGTGCTGCGATTCATGGGGTCGCAAAGAGTCGGACACGACTGAGTGACTGAACTGAACTGAACCCTTGTCATCTCTTGTTTGACCACTTCCAATTTGCCTTGATTCATGGACCTGACATTCCAGGTTCCTATGCAATATTGCTCTTTACAGCATCGACCTTGCTGCTATCACCAGTCACATCCACAACTGGGTATTGTTTTTGCTTTGGCTCCATCCCTTCATTCTTTCTGGACTTATTTCTCCACTGATCTCCAGTAACGTATTGGGCACCTACCGACCTGGGGAGTTCATCTTTCAGTGTCCTATCTTTTTGCCTTTTCATACTGTTCATGGGGTTTTCAAGGCAAGAATACTGAAGTGGTTTGCCATTCCCTTCTCCAGTGGAGCACATTCTGTCAGACCTCTCCACCATGACCCTCCTGTCTTGGGTGGCCCACAAGGCATGGCTTAGTTTCACTGAGTTAGACAAGGCTGTGTTCTGTGTGATCAGATGGGCTAGTTTTCTGTGATTATGGTTTCAGTGTGTCTGCCCTCTGATACCCTCTTGCAACTTTCTCTTGGACGTGGGGTATGTCTTCATGGCTGCTCCAGCAAAGTGCAGCTGCTGTTCCTTTCCTTGGAGGAGGGATATCTCCCCATGGCTGCCCCTCTTGACCTCAGATATGGGATAGCTCCTCTCAGCCACTCAGCTTAACCAAGTGGATTTTACCAAGAAAGGCATCTGGGTAGAGACAGAATCCCTTGACATTGTTCCGCTTTCAGCCTGCAAGGAGTCTTTTCTGTGCACGTGTGGCAAAGTGAGGTCTCCTGATTTCTTAAGGAATGAGAGATATGTGGTCTGGGCAGGGCCCAGCCTCTTCCCTTAATTGTCTTCCTATTGTCCTCTTGGAGGACAATGTTAATTCTGTGGGGAGTTAATCTCCAATTGCTTTACACTACGAGGCCCATCAACATACTGAGTCAAATCCTGTGGGTAAATCATTACTCTATTCTGTTTGCTCCCTTTTCTTTCTGTGCTCTACCATTATGACCTTAATTCAGTTCAAAGTCTTTAAAAACTGGCAATAGTTTTTGCTAAAGACAATTTAGAATTCCAGTGGCCTCAGAAACATGGGCTCTCTGCCTACTAACTTACAAATTACCTACCCCTTCCCATCTTCCTGCACCTTCTCCTCCTTCCTTCATCTCATGACCTTCAAATTTCCCTTCAGTTCCCTTTATCCTTTGATTTATGTGTCACCATAAAACACTACTTCCTCCTCCATCCCTCTATGAACCTCTGCCAAACCCTTTCCATCCCACTTCAGCCTTTCAGTGTCCTCTATTCACTTCATCTCTAGACCACCCTCTGCCTGTTCTGGTTCTTGAGGGGCATAAGGCACTTAAAAACAGGTATGTACAGTGGAAAAGAGCTAATTAAGAACAGGTTACATGTTTTATCTACTCTGATGAGCTTTAGAGAACCCCAGACTTGGTGAATCCTCAGTCTGTTGCCCCAAGGTCAATACACAGTCTTCATAAGATTACTCATCAGAGCAAAGAAAGTCTCTAATGTCTCCACCACTAATATTTTTGGGGATGCTTCAACTCTCATATTGAGTAGGAAACTTCAACTTGCCCCACTACCAGAAATATATACCCATCATTTTAAAAAGTTGTAAGTTGGTCAACGGCAGAAGTCAGCTCACCACCAGTCACCTCACATGACTGACTCTTGACTGAATCACTTTCCCTATGGTCCCTCATTGACAGTTATCTGTAGGTAGAGCCCACTGCAGTGCTGACCAACAGCTGAGGAGGACAAGTACCAGTAGGCGCCTCATTGATAGTTGGTTGCTTGTGGGCGGGGCCCATGGAAGCACTGACCAATGGCTGAGAAAGACATGTTGCCTAGTAACAGGATGTGGAGTAATAAGGCACAGCAATGGCTACTTCCCTGGTGGCTCAGACAGTAAAGTGTCTGCCTATAATGTGGGAGACCTGGGTTCAATCCTTGAGTCGGGAAGATCCCCTGGAGAAGGAAATGGCAACCCACTCCAGTATTCTTGCCTGAAAAATCCCATGGATGGAGGAGCCTGGTAGGCTACAGTCCATGGGGTCGCCAAGAGTCAGACTCTACTGAGCGACTTCACTTCACTTCACTTCTAAGGGCTGTGCTCATGCTGCTCTGTTACATAAGGACACTTTGGGTCCAGTGTGCTGGAATCTTTTTTATTAACTTCTTTCCAACCTCACATTTTGGTTTCACACACTTATTTAACTTTTGCTCATCATTCTCATTGTATTCCCAGGCATACCTGTCACCAGTGATTATCTCTAAGCCTCTCCAACAACTGTCACTTGATCACATGCTCAGCATATAGTATAGTTAATATTTCAAAGCCAACAAGAATGTGAAGGCCAGCCCACCTTGAAAACTACTTTGACAGACCTTAACCTCAAAGTGATTCTTATTCTATTCACAGTGTAACAGAACAGGATGAGCACAGTCCTCAGAAGAAAGACGTTGCTGTGGCTCATTTCTTACCACCCTGTTACTAGGCAACAGGTCTTGCTGAAACATTGCTTGGTGCCTCAGAGAGCTCCATCCACAAACAGCCAATTGTCAATGAGAGACCATTAGTTGTCCTGCTCAGCTATTGATCAACACTACAGTGGGCCCTGCCCACAGTTACTGTCAATGAGGGACCATTGGGGAAGTGATTAAGTCAAGGGTGATGTGGTAGTCATCAGATGAAGAGAGAAAAGAAGCAGATTTAGGCATTCTTCTGGAGAGGCTGGAGATCACCCAGTCTTGGGCCAGTGGGTGAGCTGGAGGGCCCAGGGAACATACTATAGACTACAACCTGTAGTGCTCCAGAGCCCTCACTAAGGTCCTCCACTAGCCTTGGCCCAGGCCTTGAGGAGCAGTGAATCTCTCCCCCATCCCTGTCTCTGCAACCTGCTACCAGTGTCCATCTTTCTGGGTCTCAGTCTGTGAGAACTGATCTGCTCATTTGGACAGTGAAGGGACTGAGGACCTATTGGGTAGGGTGCCTGGATCTGTCAGGCATGATAACTGGGCAGAATGTTGCAAGTGGCCCTAAAGGAGCTGCTGACTGAGATCTGATTTCTCTTAACCAGGACTGGGATATTGCTGGGTGAAAGCTGCAGCTTGATATTTCCCTTTCTTGTCAAGACAGAGAATAACATTCATCTGGTAGAGATTTACAGGAGCATCATTACCTGTCCATGACCTGACCTTAAGAACAAAGGATATGACACCAAGAAGTCTGCAACAACTAACTACACCCCACTCCCACATTTGCTTTTAAAGGAACATGCTGAAACTTTGTGTTCTTACAGCATGAGCCACCCTACTCCGTGTATGCATCTGTAATAAACCTTTCCCTGTTCCTAACTCTACTGTTTAGTTTTCATGGGTCTCATTCTATGTCAGGCACATAGACCTGTGATTTCAGTAACAACAATTGTGTCTAAGGACAGACTTTTCCTCTCTTAAATAAGAGCAGAGACTGGCCAGTTCAGTTCAGTTTAGTTCAGTGGCTCAGTTGTGTCTGACTCTTTGCAACACCATGGACTGCAGCATGCCAGGCTTCCCTGTCCATCACCAGCTCCCAGAGCTTACTCAAACTCATGTCCATTGAGTCGGTGAAGCCATCCAACCAGCTCATCCTCTGTCATCCACTTCTCCTCCTTGCTTCAGTATTTCCCAGCATCAGGGTCTTTTCAAATGAGTCAGGTCTTCGGATAAGGTAGCCAGATTATTGGAGTTACAGCTTCAGCATCAGTCCTTCCAATGAATATTCAGGACTGATTTCCTTTAGGATGGACTTGTTGGATCTCCTTGCAGTCCAAAAGACCCTCAAGAGTCTTCTCCAACACCACAGTTCAAAAGCATCCATTCTTCGGCCCTCAGCTTTCTTTATAGTCCAACTCTCACATCCATACATAACAACTGGAAAAATCATAGCTTTGACTAGGCGAACCTTTGTTGGCAAAGTAATGAAAAAGTAATGTGTGCAAAGTAATGATGAAGAGACTGGCCAAGTGCTCACAGTTATTCATAAAATACCCACTGACTTGGCTTGGCTCAACTTTAGCCAAGCTTCTCTCCTATGAACTTCAACTTTTCCCCAATCTTGAGCAAGTACTAAGATTCAGACATTTCTGTCTCCCTTAACAGCTCATTCTGAGAATCATCTCAGTACAGAGGGAAACACTTCCTGTTAAACTGCTCCATCATACTGTCTGCTCATCCATTCTCATGCTTGTCCCATCACACACACACACACACACACACACACACACACACACAGAAATAGAGAGTTCCTGCTTGCCCTGGTTATCCTTCCATGTAAAAGAAACACCTTTTTCTGTTCTATTTTGAGACATGTGAAGAACTTGTGGTCAAATATTCTCCCTATCACTATCAGTTCAGTTCAGTTTCTCAGTTGTGTTGGACTCTTTGCAACCCCATGGACTGCAGCATGTCAGGCTTTCCTGTCCAGCACCAATTCCCAGAGATTGCTCAAACTCGCGTCCGTCAAGTCGGTGATGCCATCCAACCATCTCATCCTCTGTTGCCCCTTTCTCCTTGGACTTCAGTCTTTCCAGCATCAGGGGCTTTTCCAATCAGTCAGTTCTTGGCATCAGTTGGCCAAAGTAATAGAGCTTCAGCTTCATCTTCCGTCCTTCCAATGAATATTCAGGACTGATTTCTTTTAGGATGGACTGGTTGGATCTCCTTGCTGTCCAAGGGATTCTTAAGAGTCTTCCTCAACACTACAGTTCAAAACCATCAATACTTTGGTGCTCATATTTCTTTATGTTCCAACTCTTGCATCCATACATGACTACTGGAAAAACCACAAGTTTGACTATATGGAGCTTTGCTGGCAAAGTAATGTCTCTGCTTTTTAATGTGCTGTCTAGGTTTGTTCTATTTTTCCTTCCAATGAGCATGTTTCTTTTAATTTCATGGCTGCAGACACCATATGCAGTGATTTTGAGCCCAAGAAAATAAATTCTGCCACTGTTTCCATTGTTTCCCCATCTATTTTCCATGAAGTGATGGGATCAGATGCCATGATCTTTATTTGACTGTTGAGTTTTAAGCCAGCTTCTTCTTTGTTACATTCACTAGTTTGTTGCATGTTTAGATTCCACATACAGATGATATTACAGAGTATTTGTCTTTCTCTTTCTCTAATTTGACTTATTTTACTAAGGAAAATTCCTCAAGTCCATCCATATTGTTGCAAATAGCAAATTTTCATTCTTTTTTGTGACTGTGTAATATCCCATTGTGTGTGTGTGTGTGTGTGTGTGTGCATACAGCTGTGTATACAACACTGCTTCTTTATTCATTTATCTGTTGATGAGCATTTGGTTTGCTTTCATATCTTGGCTAGTGTCTTTACCAGTGGGATTCTTCCTCTCCCACAAATTCTTTCTTCTTTTCTATTTAGAGAAGATCCTCTAACATTTATTTCAGGGTTAGTTTTGTGTTGATGAACTGTTTTAATTTTTGCTTGTCTGAGAAGCACTTTCTCTCCCTTTCAATTTTGAATGATAATCTTACTGGGTAGATATTTAGGTTCTAAGTATTTCTCTTTCAGCACTTTAAATATCAATATATAATGCCACTCCCTCTGGCTTGCCAAGTTTCTATACAAAATTTAGCAAATAACCTTATGGGATTTCCCTTTTATGTGATTCTGTGATTTCTCTTGCTGCCTTTAAAATCTTGTCTTTATTTCTAACTCCTGCCATTTTAATTACACTGTATCTTAGTGTGGGTTTGTTTTGGTTTATCTTGTTTGGTACCCTGTGTGATTTCTGTACTACCTTCTGGTTCAGGAAGTTTTCTCCTTTTATGTGATTCTGTGTTGTCTCTTGCTGCCTTTAGAATCCTCTCTTGATTTCTAACTTCTGCCATTTTAATTATATTACAACTTAGTTTGGGTTTCCTTGGTTCATTGTTTGCTACCCTGTGTGCTTTGTGTTCATGGATGTGTTTCCTTCTTCTGGTTTGGGAAGTTTTCAGCCATAATTTCATCAAACACATTTTACCATCTTCTTTCTATTTTGTCCTTCTGAGATGCCTATAATATGAATGCTGATATGCTGAATGTTATCCATAGGTCTCTTAAACTGTTCTCATTTGTTTTCTTTTAGCTATTCTGATTGGTGGTTTCCATTATTATTCACTTCTGTGTTATTATTGAGTCTGTTGTTAATTCTTGTTTGTTTTTCATTTCTGTTAATGTATTCTTCAGCTCTGTTTCTTTTTTATATTTTCTGGTTCCTTATTAAAATTTTCACTGTGTTTGCCTATTTTTTTTCTAGTTCAGTTAACATTATTATTACTAATTCTTTGGACTCTTTACCTAGTTAATTATTTACCTCTGTTATCTAGTTGTTTGGTCAGAGGTTCAAACTACAGAACAATTGCACTCATCTCACATGCTAGTAAAGTAATGCTTAAAATTCTCCAAGACAGGCTTCAGCAATATGTGAACCATGAACTTCCAGATTTTCAAGCTGGTTTTAGAAAAGACAGAGGAACAAGAGATCAAACTGCCAACATCTGCTGGAGCATCAAAAAAGCAAGAGAGTTCCAGAAAAACATCTATTTCTGCTTATTGACTATCCCAAATCCTTTGACTGTGTGGATCACAATAAACTGTGGAAAATTCCGAAAGAGATGGTAATACCAGACCACCTGACCTGTCTCTTGAGAAACCTATATGCAAGTCAGGAAGCAACAGTTAGAACTGGACATGGAACAACAGACTGGTTCCAAATAGGAAAAAGAGTACATCAAGGCTGTATATTGTCACCCTACTTATTTAACTTATATTCAGGGTACATCATGAGAAATGCTGGGGTGGAAGAAGCACAAACTGGAATCAAGATTGCCAGGAGAAATATCAATAACCTCAGATATGCAGATGACACCACCCTTATGGCAGAAAGTGAAGAGGAACTAAAGAGCCTCTTGATGAAAGTGAAAGAAGAGAGTGAAAAAGTTGACTTAAAGCTCAATATTCAGAAAATGAAGATCATGGCATCTTCTCCCATCACTTCATGACAAATAGATGGGGAAACAGTGGAAACAGTGTCTGACTTTATTTTTCTGGGCTCCAAAATCACTGCAGATGGTGATTGCAGCCATGAAATTAAAGGAAGCTTATCCCTTGGAAGGAGAGTTATGACTAACTTTGACAGCATATTAAAAAACTGAGACATTACTTTGCCAACAAAGGTCTGTCTGGTCAAGGCTATGGTTTCTCCAGTGGTCATGTATGGATGTGAGAGTTGGACTATAAAGAAAGACGAGCACCAAAGAATTGATTCTTTTGAACTGTGGTGTTGGAGAAGACTCTTGAGAGTCCCTTGGGCTGTAAGGAGATCCAACCAGTCCATCCTAAAGGAGATCAGTCCTGTGTGTTCATTGGAAGGACTGATGTTGAAACTGAAACTCCAATACTTTGGCCACCTGATGCACAGAGCTGACTCATTGGAAAAGACCCTGATGCTGGGAATGAATGAGGGCAGGAGGAGAAGGGGACAACAGAAGATGAGATGGTTGAATGGCATCACCAACTAAATGGACATGGATTTGGGTGGACTCCAGGAGTTGGTGATGGACAGGGAGGCCTGGTGTGCTGCAGTTCATGGGGTCGCAAAGAATCAGACCAGTTCTTCTGTCTTCCCATTTTTCTCTGCCTCTCTGAATTTAAGTGCATCAATTATCTATTATGGTCATGAAGGGGTGATCTTGTGGGGGAGCATCACTGTACAGTCTGTACCATACTCAGCAGGGAGTGGTGGAGGGGTGGGGCTGGATTTGATGGACCACAAGTCACGTCTTTCCTTAGGGTGTGCCAGCACCTATCGCCTGGGGAATTTGGTGGTGCCAGGTCTGAAGCCAGATATGAGGCAGAGACTTCCTTTTTTTCAGTGGCTTTCACTGTCCTATTGGGTGCAGGGTGGGTCCCAAGTTTCTGGATCAGAAGCCCTGAATGTCAGGCCAGATCTGGCTGTGTTCCCTCAAATATGTATGCTCCCCTCTCCCAGCACTGCAACCCTTGCCACAGAGGGACAAGAGGAGCATGTTCTGGTTAGAACAAAAAAAGAAGCAAATCTACAGGCTGGCTGCTTACAGAGGTCCAGGCTACCTCCAACTTGCCATCTGTGCCAGCACCAGCAATAGTGTCTCCTGCCGTGCTTAAACATAGCTTCTGGTCTGAGACCCCATGGTCCCTCACAGCTGATCACTTCCCCCAGCCTCTGCTATCCCTGCCCTGTTGAAAAGGGGTGCTATTGGGCAAGTGAGGCCCTCGTGGGCTCTGGGCACATACTGGGTGATCTTCTGTGGCAGTCTGGCCTCCATCAGAGATCAGGACTTCTGATGTGCTGCCTATGTAAGTGCCCACCATGAGCATGGCCCCGGCTCTCCCACCCAGATGCTGCCCTGGGCCAGATGCACCTCTGTTTCCCACATCCCAGCTCTCTGCCTTGTCATGGCAGCCCCTGCTCCAGTGCAGATCAGCCACGTGAAGTAAGCAGGGCATGTGTAGGGGTGGGTAGTTGTGGGGAAAACAGGCATCCACAAATGTGGTCTCAATCTGTCCTCTTCATTATGGCTTGGGAGCATGCCCCTGAACACATGCTGCTGGAGGGAGGAGTCCAGGCTTCCCACAGTCCTCCTGTTAGTTCACATGGCCCTGCAACCAGCTAAGGATGTCTGTCTTCCCTGTGTCAGGCCCCAGGACTTGTGTGTCCAATATATGGCTTGAATCACTCACACCCAGGGTATCTCCAACCATGTAATTTCCCTTATATTCTGAGTCCTCTCCCATGGGCACAGGTCAGGACTTGAATGATCCTTTTCTCTTCCTACCCTATTCCCCGTGGATCTTTCTTTGATCCTAGGTTTAGAAATCTTTCTGCATTTCTGATTAGTTTTTTGAGCTAATTGTTCTACATGTTGATGTATTCTTTTTTTTTTTTTATTGGAGTATATTTGATTTACCATGTTGTGTTAGTTTCAGGTGTACAGCAAAGTGATTCAGCTTTACATATACATGTATTTGGGCTTCCCACTTGGCTCAGTTATTAAGGAATCACCCTGCAATGAAGGAGATTCTGATTCAATCCCTGGGTTGGGAAGATACGCTCAGAGGGTCATGACAGTCCACTCCAGTATTCTTGCCTGGAGAATCTCATGGACAGAGGAGCCTAGCAGGCTACAGTCCATAGGGTCACAAAGAGTAGGGCACATCTGAAGCAACTGAGCTTGCACAGGCACACATACATATACCTATTCCTTTACAAATTCTTTCCCATTTATATTGTTACAAATGTCTAGCAGAGTTGCCTGTGGTTTTGTAGTAAGTCCTTGTTGGTTATCTATTTTATATATAGTGATGTCTATATGTTAATCCCCAACTCCCGATTTATGCCTCCCCACCAACTTCCCATTTGGTAACCATCAGGTTGGCTTCTATGTAGATGTGTTTTTTATGTTCTTTGGGGGAGGCGGTTTAACTGTTTGAAGTAGTCCTACTTTTCTATTTTTGCTTTTGTTGCCTATGCTTTTGGTGTCACATACATAAAATCACTTCTAAGGCCAATGTTTACAACTTCTCCAGTATGTATTCTTCTAGTAAATTTATAGTTTCAGATATCACATTTAAATATTTAATCAATTTTGAGTTTAGTTTTTTATATGGTATAAGGTAAGGGTCCAATTTCAAACTTCTGCATTCAGATTTCTAGTTGCCCACAGTGATTAATTGAAGAGATGGTGAGGTGAAATTTAATCATGATCATCTCAAGGCAGAAATGAGTGACAAGCCTATAGGAAATGCACTGGGATGAGGGACTTGGCCAGGAGCATGTAAAGTTTGGGGACTCCCACTTGATTCCCGCTGATATGTGGATGTGATCCTGGGCAGATGGGTTCTGTCTCTTGGCACATAGACTTGCTCTTGACCTCTGCCAAGCAAGAGAAGCCTCTGGGCCAACAGTATTGTGCTCTTATCAGGAGTCCATGGGCACTGCTTTGGCTTTTGCATTTGGTGTCATGCAAATGGGTGGTCTTAATACAAACACATAGAGTAGAGTTCCTCTTGACTACTGATAAAAGAAGCTTCTCATTTAAGTTCCTTTGACTTCTGATCCACTCTCTAGTTTATGATTTTTACTATATTTTCAAACAGATTCTTAGACATACTTGGCAGAAGAGAGTGATTCTATTCTTTACAGTCTTAGATCATTCAACTTCTGATAATATTTTATATCACCATGCTGTTGATTTCTAATCCATTTACCTCTCTGGCATGCATTTCTGATAAGATACATACTCAAAAATCTATCATACAAGCTGCATGTACTAAACTGCAAGTGATTAGAGAATGTGAAAAAATTAATACTCAAGAGAATGATTAAGAAAATTTCCTTGGGAGGTGACCAGTAGGCTGGCCTCAGATGGTTGCTAGTTTCTGAGTCACAGAAGATGGGATGGACACAGGCATAGAGGAAAGCAGAAGGTCTTAGGGAAATCACTGTATTAGTCAATAGAGGTTGTTATGGACACAGCTAGAGAGGTCAGTTGGGATCTATTCATAGGGAACCTGTATAAGTAGAAGTATAAAGAGTTTCTACTATTCTTTGAAAGTGCTAATGAGGAACCCCCCCCCGCCCCCCTCCATTAAACACAGCTTTTGCAGTAGGACTTGACATGTCTGAATCACAATATACTGTCCTTTTCCAGGAGAGCTACAGGCATCTGATATTGATTTATTGTTGTTGATCTACTTGGATACACCCTTTCTCAACTCATGACTCAACTCATTTATGTTTTCTTTTTTAACCCTAAGTGTCTTTGGATTCTTTTTAAACTCTATGCATGCTCACTTCTCTCTGCAAGGTGGCAGTATATCCATGGATACTAAAATGCATATCAGCGCTACTTTAGGGAAACAAGGGCCTCTAACATCCACTTTTGGTCCACCTCAGGACTTCTCTGATAGCTCAGTTGGGAAAGATTCTGCCTGCAATGCTGGAGACATCAGTTCAATTCCTGGGTAGAGAAGATCTTCTGGAGAAGGGATAAGCTACCCACTCCAGTATTCTTTGGCTTCCCTTGTGGCTCAGCTGGTGAAGAATCTGCCTGCAATGTGGGAGACCTGGGTTTGATCCCTGGGTTGGGAAGATCCCCTGGAGTAAGGAAAGGCTACCCACTCCAGTATTCTGGCCTGGAGAATTCCATGGACCGTATAGTCCATGGGGTCACCAACAGTCGGACATGACTGAGCAACTTTCACTTTTTGCTCTTCAGGCCTAGCAATCTGTTACCTTTCCCTAACAGCAAGTATTTCAGTAAGTCCTACAACAGGGCATTAAAGTGTGACAGTGTTAAATGGTGATAATATATACAGATCTGGAATCACAAGACTAACCTATAGGTAGACATAAGGTCTCTCTGTCCACATCATCCTGGTAGCTGCTTTAACTGATTAATTTTCGGCAGGGACTGACCTATAGGTAGACATAAGGTCTCTCTGTCCACATCATCCTGGTAGCTGCTTTAACTGATTAATTTTCGGCAGACAGGGATGATACTTCTCCCACTTCCTTTGAAAGGACAACAAACCCAGGGTGTCTTTACTCTTACTGATTTTAAATCACATTCAGTGACTGACTTTGAATCATCAGCTGTGTCTCTCAGGAGTTAAAGTGCCAGAAAGATTTAATTAGGGAGCTGCAGTCCAGATAAAAGATACCATATCATTGACTTAAAATCTGAACAACTCTTTTGATGCTGATGGTGAAACTCTGTGTTTTAATTTTTTCTAAAATGTTTTCTGAAGACACATGGGGTTCCTCTGGTAGAGACTCTGCCTTATATATCTCCGTATTTGATTGACTACTCCTTGAACCTATTTAAACATTTCAAAATGAAAGTTAACACCAAATTAAATATTCCATACTCTTACTTTTAAACCATGAAAACATGTAGAAATTGAACTAACAAAAGCTTTTATTGAGAAAGAATGTTTTACAACTGTAGTTATTTATAAATACTGGGGGATGGTGATAAATATAAGACCAGCTTTTACTCAATCATATATTAATACTTGTATCAATAGTCTCTATCCTGACTTCTCTGGCTGTCCAGTGGTTAGGGCTCTGTGCTTTCACTAGAAGGGGAACCGGTTCAGTCCCTGGTCAGGGAACTAAGATCCCACAAACTGCATGGTGCTCCCCCACCCAAAAAAATTATCTGTGTGGAGTGATCCTGTTTGTCATCTGCACCGGGACTGGGCCACCTCCACTGCCCTGCCCTTAGGAACACACTGCTCCAACCAATTTCTTAGGATAACAGTGGCCTAATTGATATTTGGTCTGCTCCCTCCAAACATTATTTTAATCTTTGGGAGTGCTAGTTGTGAGTTTTAGTTGTATCAGCATTTTGTGCCTTCTGAGCACCTTTAGCTGACAGCATAGGTGAGTGATGCAACGAAGCCCATTATGACGTAAGTGGCCAGGATGTGATTACTGCCTGCCTCTTTCAGGGGAAGTATGACAGTCACCATCCCCATGTGAAACCCTCTTCCCATCTAGGTTCTGGCAATCTAGACCCTAATGTCATTCCACACCGAAAACAAAGGCAGTAACATCACACCACTACTCCTTGCCACTGAGATCAGTTGTTAAGCAGGGTTATCTATCTTCAGTGCAGATTCCTGACCCAGTCCAAATCTCTACTCTCTGGCTAATTGGGGACCTGAGGGTCTGTTCTCCAATCTCCTGGGACCCCACATCCCTCCCCACTCAGGTGCCCAGCTCTTCTCTTCCTTCCCTCCCTTCGCATCAGAAAATTCATGCACACACACAAATATCATCTTTTCACCATTTGATGTTTATTTTAATTGCAGCCATCAGTTTACTATGTTAGTGTGAGAGTCAGTCTTTTTCTGGTTGGCCATTTCTAAGAAAGCAGACCTCTGGAGACACAATTCTAAACTGTCTGACACATTCTATTCAGTTATTGGCTGCCCAGGTTGTACTTCTCCAGGGTCTCTTATTCTGGGGTGGCTGAGCTTATCTTCTCTTTTGATTCTGCCTTCTTCTTTGACTCTGCCTCCTATTTTGGTACCTTTTTCTGCTTTGATTCAGTTTCTTACGTGCACAGGAATAGGAAAAACAGTTTGGTTTTTTTGTTTTCTTCACCTTCTTCAATTGAGTGGCATATGATCGGATTTTCTTTCTCAAGGTTCCTTGTAGAGGTCTTCTGACCCTCATGGTCATATTTCGTGCCTGGAAAGACAAGAGAAGTGTATTAGTTTTGAGGAAAGAGTATAACAACTGAGTTGGAAGGAAGATTTCATGAAAAGGGATGTGGCCTGATGAGGGCTTTTCTGCCAGGCAAGGGCAGTGTAGAGGTCTTGGGCAGCAAAGTCAGTGGAGAACATGGGGAACATAGATGAAATCATCTTACCTTCACACTGCCTCTGTATCTCTGTTGACAAAGGGTCTTCTTTCTTCCTTTCATCCTTGAAGAAAACCGCATTGCAACTCTTCTTGGCTGCCGTGGCTTCCTGGTTACCTTAATCATGATGATACCATGAAGTGGCCTAACCCAGAATCTCTGCCTCTGACTTCCCTATATATACCTTCTCAGGACAATGAGGAGCCACACCCTTCAGTCTGATTGGTCAGCTAGGCTCTCCCCTGGCCAATGGTGGCTTTGGGGTCTTAGACATCACAATGTACCACTTTGCCCATCAACATGGGATGCTAAGGGAGGCCATGATATAACTTTCCCAATCCTGATACCTCTGTGTCTGATTCTGGGGAGTGTTGATTCAGGGGCATGGTGCTTCTTCTCATGACCTTCAGACTTTCCTTCAATTCCCTTTATTCTTTGACTTATATGTCTGCCTTCAACACTCCTGACTCTTCCATCCCTCTATGAACCTCTGAAAAACACTTTCCATCCCACTTCAGAAATTTAGAGTCCTCTAGTCACTTCAACTATAGACCACCCTCTTCTTGTTAGGTATTCTTGAGGGGCTTAAGGAACTTAAGAGCAAGAGCTTAAGGTGAAAAAGATAATTAAGAACAGGTTGGATGTTTTTCTACTCCAATGAGCTTTAGAGACCCCCAGTCTTGGTGAATCCTCAGTCTGTTGCCCCAAGGTCAATACACAGTCTCCATAAGATTATACAACAGAAAAGAGAAAGTGTTAAATGTCTCCTCCACTAACATTGTTGGGGACAATTCAACTCTCATAATTCAACTTGCCCTATCTACCAGAAATACATTCCTGAATATTAAAAAAAAAAAAAAAAACCTAAGGTCCTCGAAGGGAAGAGTCAGATCATCACCATACCACTGACTCTTGGCTGAATCACTTCCCCCGTGGTCCCTCATTGACAGTTACCAGTAGGCAGGGCCCACTGTGGTGCTAACCAATAGCTGAGCAAGACAAGTACCAGTAGGTAGCTGATTGATAGTTGGTTGTTTGTGGGCGGGGTCCAGTGAGGCACTGACCAATGGCTGAGCAAGACCCATTGTCTAGTAACAGGATGCAGAGTAATAAGGCACAGTGATGGGTACCTGCTAAGGGCTGTGCTCATGCTGTTCTGTTACATAAGGACACTTTGGGTCCAACATGCTGGAATCTTTTTGATTAACTCCTTTCCAACCTCAGATTTTTATTTCATATGCTAATTTAACTTTTGCACATCATTCTTTTCATTGTATTCCCAGGCATACCTGTCACCAGTGCTTATCTCTATGCCCCTCCAACAACTGTCACTTGACCACATTCTCAGCATGTAGTATAGCTAATAGTTCAAAACCAAGAAGAATGTGAAGGCCAGGCCACCTTTAAAACTATTTTGACCAACCTTAACCTCACAGTGATTCTTTTTCTATTCACAGTTGAACAGAGCAGGATGAACACAGTCCTTAGAAGACAGCCTTTAATGTGCTTCCTTTCAACTCACCCTGTTCCTAGGCAACAGGTGTTGCTCAGCCTTGCTTGGTGCCTCAGAGGGCCCCATTCACAAGGAGCCAATTGTCAATGAGTGACCATTAGTTGTCCTGCTCAACTATTGGTTGGCACCACATTTGGCCCTACCCACAAATTACTGTCAATGAGAGACCAGTGGGGAAGTGATTGAGTCAAGGGTGGTATGGTGGTCATCAGGTGGAAAGTAAGCTAAGAGGCAGACTCAGGCCTTCTTCTAGAGGCCTTGGAGCTCATCCAGCTTTGGGCCAGCAGGTGAGCTCGAGTGCCCAGGGAACAGAATGGAGACTATATCCTGTAGTGCTCCAGAGCCCTCACTAAGGCCCTCCACTAGCCTTGGCCCAGGCCTTGAGGAGCGATGAAGCTCTCCCCCATCGCTGTTTCTGCGACCTACTAGCAGTAGGCATCTTTCTGGGTCTCAGTTTGTGAGAACTGGTCTCCCTATTTGGACAGCCTGAGGAGACTGAGGACCTATTGGGTTGGGTGCCTGGCTCTGTCAGGAATGAGACCTGGAGAGAATGTGGGAACTTGGCCCTGAAGCAGCTGCTGACTGAGATCTGCTTCCCCTTAAAAGGACTAGGACATTTCAGGATGAAAATTATGCCTTGAGACTTTGCCCTTTCTTGTCAGGACAGAGAATAACATTCATCAGATAGAGATTTACAGGAACATCATTACCTGACCATGACCTGACCGAACAAAGGGTCTGGCACCAAGAAGTCTGAAACTAACCTCAACTCTCTTTAACATTTGTTTTTGAATGGATTTACTAAAAACTTTCAATAACTTTGGGTTCTTAGGGCATAAGCCACCCATCTCCTTGTATGAATTGTAATAAACCGTTCTCTGTTCCAAACTCTAACGTTTAGTGTTTAAGGGCCTCATTTTGCATCAGGCACATAGACTTGCCATTTCAGTAACAACAATACAATCTAAGGACAGATTTTGCCTCTTTTAAACAAGAGCAGAGATTGGCCAAGTGCTCACAATGATCCATAACATACCCACTGACTTGGCTTAACTAAACTTCAGCCAAGCTTCTCTCCTCTAAACTTCAGCTTTCCCCTAAGCTTGAGCAAGCACTAAGAGTCAGACTTTTCTGTCTCCCTTAATAGCTCATTTTGGGAGTTAACTCACTACAGAGAGAAACACTTCCTGTTAAACTGCTCCATCATGCTGTCTGCTCATCCATCTCCACCACTTGCCCCATCACACACACACACACACACACACACACACAGAGTTGCTGCTTACCCTCCTTATCCTTCCATGTTAAAGAAACATCTTTTTTGTTTTATTTTGAGACATGTGAAGAACTTGTAGTCAAAGCATTCTCCCTATTGCAAACAGTTCAGTTCAGTCACTCAGTATTGTCTGAATTTCTGTGTAACATGTACTGCAGCACACCAGGCTTCCCTGTCCATCACCAACTGCCACAGCTTGGTCAAACTCAAGTCCATTGAACCAGTGATGCTTTCCAACCATCTCATTCTCTGTTGTCTTCTTCTCTGGCCTTCAATCTTTCCCAGCATCAGAATTTTTTCCAGTGAGTCAGTTTTCACATTAGGTGGTCAAATTACTGGAGGTTCAGCTTCAGCATCAGTCCTTCCAATGAATATTCAGGACTGATTTCCTTTAGGATTGGTTGGTTTGATCTCCTTGCAGTCCAAGGGACTCCCAAGTTTCTTCTCCAACAGCACAGTTCAAAAGCATCAATTATTTGGCACTCAGCTTTCTTTGTTGTCCAACTGTCACATCAATACATGACTACTAAAAAAAACCTTAGCTTTGACCTACAGACCTTGGTTGGTAAAGTAATATCTGTGCTTTTTAATATGCTGTCTTTGTTGGTCATAGCTTTTCTTCCAAGGAGCAAGCATATTTTAATTTCAAGGCTGCTCTCACCATCTTCAGTGATTTTGGAGCCCAAGAAAATAAAGTCTGCCACTTTTCCCATTGTTTCCCCATTTATTTGCCATTAAGTGATGGGACTGGATGCCATGGGCTTCGTTTTTAGAATGTTGAGTTAGGCTAGCTTTTTCACTCTCCTCTTTCAACCTCATCAAGAGCTTCTTTAGTTCCTTTTTGCTTTATGCCTTAAGCATGGTGTAATCTGCATATTGAGTTTATTGATATTTATCCAGGCAATCTTCATTCCATTTTGGGCTTCATCCAGTCCAACATTTTGTAGGATATACTCTTCATGTAAATTAAGTAAACAGGGTGACAGTATATATTCTTAACGTACTCCTTTCACAATTTGGAACCAGTCTGTTGTTCTATGTCTGATTCTAACTATTGCTTCTTGCCCTGCATACAGGTAAGATGGTCTTGTATTCCAATCTCTTTAAGAATTTTCCACAATTTCTTGTGACCCATACAGCTGGATGGTTTACCGTAGTCAGTGAAAGAGATATTTTTTCTCCAATTCTCTTCCTTTTTCTATGTTCCAAAGGATGTTGGCAATTTGATCTCTTTTTCGTCTGCCTTTTCTCAATCCATTTTGAACATCTGAAAGTTCTTGGTTCAAGTATTGTTGAAGCCTGTCTTGGAGAATTTGCAGCATTACTCTGGTAGTATGAGAGATTACCCTATCATCATATTAATTTCAAATCAATTTCTTCTTATATTAGTCTGGATTTGTTTTTATTAAATTGTAAAAATGGACATAAATTCTTTGGTGTAATGTTTATTTCCAACTTAACAGGTATTAACCCCCTGAAATGTTTCAGGCACTGTTGTGGGTACAAGGGGCACATCACTAACCAGTATCCATGACTCTGCTCTCATGGGTATTACCCTCTAGTCAGGGAAGATGGAAAGTTAACATTAATGACAAAATAGTGAATTATAAAGTATAGAGAGAACCTTATGAGTTATGAGAAATGGGGAGTTTTTCCCTCCCCAGAGGTTAATGAGGGAAGGCCTTTTTAATCCAAAACATTTGAGCAAAGACTTAATTAAAGACATGAGGGACTGAACTTGTGATTATCTTGGGAAAATAATTCTGGGGAGAGGAAAGAGCCAGGGCAAAAGTCCCCGACTGGTATTGTCTGTGTCCTTCCAATAGAACAAGGAGGCTGGTGCAAGTGGGACCAGGTGAGTGAGGACAAGACTAGGAAGTGATGAGCTGCTGTTGAGAGAAAACAGGGCAGGAAAAGGACGAAAGCAATATTAAACTTGAGGTGAAGTCACTCAGTCGTGTCTGACTCTTTGCAACCCTATGGACTGTAACCTACTAGGCTTCTCTGTCCATGGGATTCTCCAGGCAAGAATACTGGAGTGGATTGCCATTTGCTTCTCCAGGGGATCTTCCTGACCCAGGGATCGAACCCGGGTCTCCCGCATTGGAGGCAGACGCTTTAACCTCTAAGCCACATATCATTCTATTTATGTAACAAATTGGTGGGCTGTGGTGGTAAAGAGGAGAGGGATTTATCATAGTCTGATGGCAAAGAGGTGGAGGAAGGGTACTTTTAAGTAAAGACACCCGAGATGAAGCCTGAACCACCTAAAGTAGATAGATCACCAAGTGCAAAGATGTGAAAGTGCTTCCCAGACAGTGAGGGGAGAAAATGCAAAGGCATTGAGACCCAAGAAAGCTGGTTATACATACTTTGAATATGACTGAAATAAGGTATGATGGGAAAATTGTGAAGAAACATGGCATTGAAGGTGAAGAGAAGAACTTGAAGGGACAGCTGGGCATATGTTAACTTAATGTCTGGGTTACTCTGCTTTGAAGGAGCATTATTAATGTTTTCTAACTATAAATATATACTCGAGGCAAAGCAATATGGAAATTCAAAAGGAAGTATAAAAATGAAATTAGAGAACACCAATAAGTGTGTCAATAGAAATATATACTGTTAATATTTTATCTTTGTTGTTTTACTTAAATGTTTCAGTTCAGTTCAGTCGCTCAGTCGTGTCCGACTCTTTGTGACCCCATGAATCGCAGCACGCCAGGCCTCCCTGTTCATCACCATCTCCCGGAGTTCACTCAGACTCACATCCATCGAGTCAGTGATGCCATCCTGCCATCTCATCCTTGGTCATCCTCTTCTCCTCCGGCCCCCAATCCCTCCCAGCATATGCAGAGTATATCATGAGAAATGCCTAACTGGTTGAAGCACAAGCTGGAAGTTAACATTGCTGCAAGAAATATTAAATTCCCTCAGATATGCAGATGACACCACCCTTATAGTAGAAAGTGAAGAAGAACTAAAGAGCCTCTTGATGAAAGTAAAAGAAGAGAGTGAAAAAATTGGCTTAAAACCCAACATTCAGAAAACTAAGATCATATCATCTGGTCCCAACACTTCATGGGAAAGAAATTGGCAAACAATGGAAACAGTGATAAACTTTATCTTTTGGGGCTCCAAAATCACTGCAGATTGTGACTGCAGCCATTAAATTAAAAGAGGCTTGCTCCTTGGAAGAAAAGTTATGACCAACCTAGACAGCATATTAAAAAGCAGAGACCTTACTTTTCTAATAAAAATCCATCTAGTCAAAGCTATGGTTTTTCCAGTAGTCATGTATGAGTGTGAGTGTTGGACTATAAAGAAAACTGAGCACCTAAGAATTGATGCTTTTGAACTGTGGTGTTGGAGAAGACTCTTGAGAGTCCCTTGGACAGCAAGGAGATACAACTTGTATATCCTAAAGGAAATAAGTCCTAAATATTCATTGGAACCATTGAAGGCAGAAAGAGAAGGTGACAATAGAGTGTGAGGTGGTGGATGGCATCACCGACTCAATGGACATGAGTCTAAGTAAACCCTAACTGTTGGTGATGGACAAGGAAGCTTGGTGTGCTGCAGTCCATAGTATCGCAAGTGGTCAGACACGACAAGGCAATGGAACTGAAATGATTCTCAACATCCCCTACAAGTGTGGTACATTTGTTCCAATTAATGAATCTGCATTTGTAGATCATTTTCACCCGAATTCCTTAATCTACATTAGGGTTCACTCTTGGTATTGCATAGTCCATGGATTTGGCCTCCTGTATAATGACATGTATCCATCATTATAGTATCATACAGTCTAATTTCGCTGATCTAAAAATTATCTGTGTTCTGCCTATTCATCCCTCCACACCCCTCTGTCACTATTGATCTTTTCACTCTAGAATTTTGCTTTTGTTCATAATGCTCTATAGTTGGAATAATACAGCAGGTAGCCTTTTCACATTGGCTTGTTTCACCTAGTAATATGCATTTAAGATTTCCCCATGTCTTTAATGGCTTCATTGCTAATTACTTTTTAGGACTGATTAATATTTCATTATCTGAATGTACCACAGTTTATCCATTCACCTACTGAAGGACCTCTTGGTTGCCTCCAAGTTTTCACAATTATGAATAAGTCTTTCACAAATATTTGTATATAAATTATTTTTTTATGGACTTAGGTTTTCAGCTTCTTGGGATAAATACCAATGAGCACAATTGCTTGACTGTATGTCAAACATATGCTTGGTTTTGTAAGAAACGCAAGGCTGTCTTCTAAGGTGGCTGTATTGTGTTGCATTTTCACCTGTAGTGAATAAGACTTTTGGACTCTGGGAGAAGGTGAGGGTGGGATGATTTGAGAGAATAGCATTGAAACATTATTTTACCATATATGAAACAGATGACCAGTCCCAGTTTGATGCATGAAGCAGGGCACTCACAGCTGGTGCACTGGGACAACCCAGAGGAATGGGATGGGGAGTTAGGTGGGAGGGGGTTCAGAACAGGGACGCCTGTGCTGATTCATGTCAATATATGGCAAAAACCACCATAATATTGTAAAGTAATTAGCCTTCAATTAAAATGAACTAATTAATTTTAAAAAGAGTGCTTATTGTTTTACATCCTTACTTCACATCCTTTGGTAATGTCAATGTTTTTGATTTGGGTCATTCTAATAGATGTGTAATGGTATCTCACTGTTGTGTTATTTTGTATTTCTCTGATGACATATTCCCTGATGTGGAGTATCTTTACATATTTTTTCCCCTTCTATATATCTTCTTCAGCAAAGTGTCTGTTAAGATCTTTGATTCATTTTGTAGTCCATTTTTTTTTTAATTTTTGAGTATTAAGAGTTATATGTATGCTTTAGATAACAGTCCTTTATCAAATGTGGCTTTTGCAAATATTTTCTCCCAGTCTGTGGCTTGTATTCTCATGGTCTGGACATTGTATTTTATAAAACAGAAGTTTTTCACTTTTATGAAGCCCAATTTATCAATTACTTCTTTCAAGGTTCATTAAATATATATAGTATAATATATATAGTCCATAACATCTTATGGGAAAACCTGAATGAATGTTTTGGTCTGTCTACCTGGGGAACTCTAATTAATATATTCCATATTGCCTGACATATCATCTACATTTCAACAAAACATTGCAAAGCACCCTAAAAGGCAAGACCAAAACACAGTCTAATAAGACTAAAAAATCATCACAATAAGATTCAAGTAAGATACAGATTTTGGAATTGTCAGACAGGGAATGTAAAATAACTTTAATTAAAATGTTAATAGCTCTAATAGAAAAAGTGGACAATGTGCAAGAATAGATAAGCAATGTTAGTAGAAAGATGGAAATGCTAAGAATATGTTAAAAGAAAATGTCAGAAATCCAGCATACTGTAATAAGAAATGAATAATACCATTGTTGGATACATAAATAAATTCACCAAAACCAAGGAAAAAAATAGAAAGCTTAAAGATGCATCAATAAAAGAAGCTTTCTAAACTGAAATGCAAAGAAAAAAGAAAAAAACAGAACAGAACATCCAAGAACTCTGAAATAATTTCAGAAAATATAACATACCCATAATTAGAATATTAGAAATAAAGTGGAGAATGTAGTAGAAAAAATAATTGAAGTAATATTGGCTGAGAACTTTCCAAAATTAATGACAGATACTAAACCACACACACAAAAAAGCTCAGAGAACAGCAAGCAGGATAAAGTCCAAAATATACACATATGTATATATATTCTTATATGTATTTAGAAGCATACCATATGTATATATATGGTTGAGTCACATTGTTGTGCAGCAGAAACTAACACAACTTTGTAAAGCAATTATATTCCAATAAGAAAGCACCATAAAAAAGAATACGATATTAAAACTTGAGAAAACCTAGGATTAAGGGAAAACTTGAAAGAAGTTAAAGAGAAAAAAAGCCTAACCTACTGAGGAACAAGAACAAGAACTGTACAGAGAACTTTTTCATAAAAATACACACAGAGAGTAGAGGGAAATATTAAAATGTTTAAAGAAAATGGATACCAACCTAGTATTCCATATCCTGCAAAATAATTCTTTAAAAGTTACAAGGAAATATAGTCTGATTCATTAAAAGAGAAAGAATTTATCTCCAACAAGTTTGCCCTATTAGTAATGTTAAAAGTTCTTCAAGGAGAAGAAAGACAATGTGAGTCCTAAGTTTAGATCTATGTAAGAAATGGAGTAGCCATCATAGTCAACAAATGAGTCCGAAATGCCATCCTTGGATGCAATCTCAAAAATAACAGAATGACCTCTGTTCATTTCCGAGGCAAACCATTCAGTATCATGGTAATCCAAGTCTATGCCCCAAATAGTAATGTGGAAGAAGCTGAAGTTGAATGGCTCTATGAGGACTTACAAGACCTTTTAGAACTAATAACCAAAACAGATGTCCTTTTGATTATAGGGGACTGGAATGCAAAAATAGGAAGTTAGAAACACCTGGAATAACAGGCAAATTTGGCCTTGGAGTACAGAATGAAGCAGGGCAAATGCTCATAGAGTTTTTCCAAGAGAACACACTGGTCATAGCAAAGACCCTCTTGCAAAAACACAAGAGAAGTCTTTACACTTGGACAGCACCAGATGTCCAACACCAAAATCAGATTGATTATATTTCTTGCAGCCAAAGATGGAAAAGCTCTATACAATCAGCAAAAAAAAAAAAAAAAAGACTGGGAGCTGACTGTGGCTCAGATCGTAAACTCCTTATTGCCAAATTCAGACTTAAATTGAAGAAAGTAGGGAAAACCACTAGACTATTCAGGTATGAAGGTGAAGGTGAAGTCGCTCAGTCGTGTCCGACTCTTTGCGATCCCGTGGACTGTAACCTACTAGGATTCTTCGTCCGTGGGATTCTCTAGGCAAGAATACTGGAGTGGATTGCCATTTCCTTCTCCAATTCAGGTATGACCTAAACCAAATCCTTTAGGATTATACAGTGGAAGTGAGAAATAGATTTAAGGGACTAGATCTGATATACGGAGTGCCTAATGATCTATGGACAGACGTTCGTGACATTGTAAAGGAGACAGGGATCAAGACCATATGTAAATGTTACATCTGTTATGTTACCTTCCTTATCCATGGAATGCTGTAGTGTTATTTGAAAGGTGAATTGGATCAGTAGCAAGTTTATATTGCAGACTCTTTGGCAACCACTAAATTATCAGGAAGTGTGCTGTCTCTTATACACATCTAGATGTGTATAAGAGACAGGTAAAGGAGACAGGGATCAAGACCATATGCAAGAAAAAGAAATGCAAAAAAAAAAAAAAAAGCAAAATGGCTGTCTGAGGAGGCCTTACAAATAGCTGTGAAAAGAAGATAAGTGAAAGGCAAAGGAGAAAAGGAAAGATATACCCATTTGAAGGCAGAGCTCCAAAGAATAGCAAGGAGAGATAAGAAAGCCTTCCTCGGTGATCAGTGCAAAGAAATAGAAGAAACAATAGAATGGGAAAGACCAGCAATCTCGTCAAGAAAATTAGAGATACGAAGGGAACATTCAGAGAAGGCAATGGCACCCCACTCCAGTACTCTTGCCTGGAAAATCCCATGGACGGAGGAGCCTGGTGGGCTGCAGTCCATGGGGTCACTAAGAGTCGGATACGACTGAGCGACTTCACTTTGACTTTTCACTTTCATGTATTGGAGAAGGAAATGGCAACCCACTCCAGTGTTCTTGCCTGGAGAATCCCAGGGACGGGGGAGCCTGGTGGGCTGCCGTCTCTGGGGTCGCACAGAGTTGGACACGAGACTGAAGCGACTTAGCAGCAGCAGCAGCAGCAGCAAGGGAACATTTCATGAAAACATGGGCTCAATAAAGGACAGTAATGGTATTGTCCTAATAGAAGCAGAAGATATTAAGAAGAGGTGCAAGAATATACAGAAGAACTATACAGAAAAGATGTTCACGACCCAGATAATCATGATGGTGTGATCACTCACCTAGAGCCAGACATCCTGAAATGTGAAGTCAAGTGGGTCTTAGGAAGCATCACTACGAGCAAACCTAGTGGAGGTGATGGAATTCCAGTTGAGCCATTTCAAATCCCGAAAGATGATGCTGTGAAAGTGCTGCACTCAATATGCCAGCAAATTTGGAAAGCTCAACAGTTGCCACAGGACTGGAAAAGGTCAGTTTTCATTCCAATCCCAAAGAAAGGCAATGCCAAAGAATGCTCAAACTACAGCATGATTGCACTCATCTCACACACTAGTAAAGTAATGCTGAAAATTTTCCAAGAAAGACTTCAGTAGTATGTGAACCATGAACCTCCAGATGTTCAAGCTGGTTTCAGAATATTCAGAGGAACCAGAGATCAAATTGCCAATATCGGCTGGATCATGGAAAAAGCAAGAGAGTTCCATTAAAAACATCTATTTCTGCTTTATTTCTATGCCAAAGCAATTGACTGTGTGGATCACAATAAACTGTGGAAAATTCTTAAAGAAATGGGAATATCAGACCACCTGACCTGGCTTTTGAGAAATCTGCGTGCACATCAAGGAGCAAAAGTTAGAACTGGACATGGTATAACAGACTGATTCCAAATAAAAAAAGGAGTATGTCAAGGCTGTATATTGTCACTCTGCTTATTTAACTTATATGCAGAGTACATCATGATAAATACTGGGCTGGATGAAGCACAAGCTGGTATCAAGATTTCTGGGAGAAATATCAATAACTGCAGATATGCAGATGACACCACCCTTATGGCAGAAACTGAAGAAGAACTAAAGAGCCTCTTGATGAAAGTGAAAGAGGAGAGTGAAAAAGTTGTCTTAAAGCTTAACATTTAGAAAATTAAGATCATGGCATCCAGTCCCATCACTTCATGGCAAATAGATGGGGAAACAGTGGCTGACTTTATTTTTGGCAGCTCCGAAATCACTGCAGATGGTGACTGCAGCCATGAAATTAAAAGACGCTTACTCCTTGGAAGGAAAGTTATGACCAACCTAGATAGCATATTCAAAAGCAGAGACATTACTTTGCCAACAAAGGTCCATCTAGTCAAGGCTGTGGTTTTTCCTATAGTCATGTTTGGATGTAAGAGTTGAACTCTAAAGAAAGCTAATGCCGAAGAATTGATGCTTTTGAACTGTGTTGTTGGAGAAGACTCTTGAGAGTCCCTTGGACTGCAAGGAGATCCAAGCAGTCCATCCTAAAGGAGATCAGTCCTGAGTGTTCTTTGGAAGGACTGATCTTGAAGGTGAATCTCCAATATTTGGCCACCTGATGGGAAGAGCTGACTTATTGGAAAAGACCCTGATGCTCGGAAGGATTAAAGTTAGGAGGAGAAGGGGCCGACAGAGGATGAGATGGTTGGGTGGCATCACCGACTCAATGGACATGAGTTTGGTTAAACTCCAGGAGCTGATGATGGACAGGGAGGCCTGGCATGCTGTGGTCCATGAGGTTGAAAAGGATCGGACATGACTGAGCTATTGAACTGAACTGAACTGAAGGAAAGCAACCATCAGAGAAAGAGCACATGAAGAGAAAACAAAACATTTTCCATCTTCATTGATTTTCTAAATAACTGTTCAAAGAAATAATGCTAACAATGTACTGGGTGCTTATAGCATACCAGATAAGTGAAATGAATGACAGAAATGTTATAAGGGACAGCAACGAAAAATGTTACATCTGTTATGTTACCTTCCTTATCCATGGAATGCTGTAGTGTTATTTGAAAGGTGAATTGGATCAGTAGCAAGTTTATATTGCAGACTCTTTGGCAACCACTAAATTATCAGGAAGTGTGTTAGGCTTCAGTGGATGAGGAAAAGTTGAAATGAATTCAGGGCAAAATATCTAATTCACTAAATCATAGAGGCATTTTAAAAAGAACCTGCAGCTAATGTTTAACCAAAAGAAAGTGGAAAAGAAATCAATTTATGGAAAGGGAAAGAGATTTGTAAAATAATGTGGGAATATCCAGTCTGATACACAGATAAACTATTTGCAACATTCATTCATAAAAAGAATGGCCCTAGCAATTAAGCCTTGTTCATTAAAAACACCAGCAGAACAGTGACCACAGGTGGCAGAGTTGAGGGTGAGACATACTTGGTAATGGCAAAACTGTGGTGTTAGCTTATGAAACTAATTGAAGAGAGTAGACAATTCAGAGACTACACATAAGAATGTATTAAAAATATTCAAAGCTCCTACCTCCTGATGAAAGTTTTTTGTTGTTGTTGTTGTTGTTGTTTTAGTTTCTTACTGTAAGCTTATTTAAAAACTCAGATGAATAAAAATTATGACACAGAGTGTTTCATCTTTTTCATATTTTAAGATTTTCTACTTGGCCTGATTTGTGTTTCCCATTCAAACCAACTATATTGTGATCTCATGTCTACAATGAAATAGTTTTACCTATTTTTTTTTTTTTTTAGTTTTACCTATTTTTATTGAAGTGAACAATTTTCTGTATGTCTTTTTTTTTTTTGCTTTTTATTTAGTTTGCAACTTCAAAGATGTTAAAGTCAGGTAAAATGAGATCAAATTAATTCATCCACTCCAAACATATTTATTGATTACCTACTTTGTGCCAAGGATTCTCCTGGGTACATCAATTGGATCAATAGAGAATTACTCCTGATTTTGTGGAACTGTTGCAGAGAGTTAATATCTTACATGTTATGCAGCAGACTTTTACTTAATCCCCTTGATAATTACATATTTAAAAATTATTTTACATAAGGAACTGAGCCCTAGAGCAGTCAAATGACTTGTGAACATCACATGTCTAAGAAAAACCTTGGCCAACTTTATAATCTAATTTTCCATTTGACTTTCTGGATAATGTCAGGAAAAGGCATTGTTCTTGTTACAGGAATGATGATGCTATATTTGAGTGAAGAAAATTTCTAAAAGCAAATGGGAAAATGACCAAGCAGAGCCCCAGTCCTGTCCAATTTTTTTTTTAAGATTTAATAGGCAATAAATGATTTCATATGAATCTTCTTTTCTCTTTCAATATTTAAGGGCAGACATATCATCTTAGATGCTGGAATTTGTATGAGAGTCAGAATACGTCAGGTACCTAGATCCAGTATTTAAGATGGGGCTTTGTTTACAGAGATCCTAACAAAAATAGATGAATCTTTATAGTGCATCTTAAATCATGAGAAAGCCCATAGGGACAAAATATATGAGAATGAAATAAAGCAATGCATCTTCTTATCATGTAAGGTCATGTTCCAATCAGAAAACAATTTTTCTAATAATCTATCCCTTCATGTGTATGTGTGCTCAGTTGTGAGTGACACTTTGTGATCCCATGGACTGTAGCCCACCAGGTTTCTCTGTTCATGGGCTTCTCCAGGCAAGAATACTGGAGTGAGTTGCTGTTTCCCACTCCAGGGGATCTTCCCAACCCAGTGACTGAACCCACATCTCTTGCATCTCCTGCATTGGAAACATATTCTTTACTACTGTGCCACCTAGGAAGCACCACAATCCATCCATTTGGAGCTATGCAACAAATGAGTATTTTAGAAGAATTATATAGCTTGTTATTATACAGATAAATGTATCTCTATTTTTCTATAATTTCAATCTTTGGGGGGAGAATTATATATATAGTATGTTGACTACACACTGTGATGGGTATCAGTAGAAATAAAAAAAAAAATAAGCCAAATATTCCCAAAGAAGTTTTTATATTGATCTTGATGTAGTCTCCTCTTTTTATGTTTTACTTTATATTAGTTAGTTAGTTGAGTTGCTTAGTTCTGTCCAACTCTTTGTGACCCTGTGGATTGTAGCCCACCAGGCTCCTCCGTCCATGGGATTCTCCAGGCAAGAATACTGGAGTGGGTTGCCATTTCTGCTTTTTATGGTTTACCTTAAATGGTTTCCTTCACTCATATGGATTTAACTTCCTTGCTTTATACTTCAGTAACTTCTGTTCTGAACTTTCTTCTGAGGTCTTTGGCCATATTTTTCAGCTACTAGCTGGATATCTCCATCTGAATGACACAGAGGCAGTTAAAACACAGTGGGACTGGAAGCACATTATCTTCTCCCATAGAAATGTATGTCCCTTCTTGTATTCACTTAAGCCAGTTAATGTCTTGACAATCTATACTGCATGTCCCAAGATAGATAAATAGAAGTCATCCTTAGTTACTCTCTCTATTCTCCCATTGTCAGTATGTTGTCAATTCCATTCTCATAACTCAAATGAACCCTCTGTGATATATCCACAATGCTTTAGTACATATTCTACTGGGAACTTTTGAAATATTAACCTATCATAGTAATGATTTACCCACATGAGAACAACAGTGCCATTGGAAAAAGACATGCATGCAATTACTGATTCTGATAATTGACTATAAAATAATCTGAATAATGAGGAATCTGAGTATATAAGTGGAATGACAGATAACAAAATGTTGTAGGTTCAATGAATTACAGATCCTAGTGGCCAAAGATTTTTTAGACTTTATTCTTTCCAATAACCAAAACTCTTCCATAATTCCCATTTACAAATGGTAGGAGGTTACAGTTAAGTAATAGGACTGTGAAAGAGTTGTGGTTATCGGAAAGAATAAAGTCTTAGGATATGGCCATGGGAATGACTGGGCTTCTCAGGTGGCACTGGGTGGAGAAGATCCTGTAGAGTTTGAAATGGCAACCCACTCCAGTATTCTTTCCCGGAAAATTCCATGGACAGAGGAGCCTGGAGGTCTATAGTCCATGGGGTTGCAAAAAGTCAGGCACAACAGAGCAACTGAACACCTACACATGGGAATGATTAAGTAAGGGGGTGGAAAACAAGTTCTCCGGAGTAGAGGAAAAGGAAGTGAGAGAACAGGTTGGACCACTTTTGTTTTATTGAAATTACCCATAATTAAGACAAGAGTTGTGTGTGAGAGAGTGATAGCCAGCTAAGGGTCTGTAAATGCCTGCAATAAGGAGGAGGGACAATGTGGTCTGTGCTGTGAAAAGATGAGATATTTTGCAAATGGAAGCATTTATGTTGATGGTGATCATTTCCAAGGTGTCCAGAGTATGAGTTTCAGGATTTGAGGGGAAGTGGGAGAAATGGTCAGAAAATAGGTTGCAGAATGCCTTTCAGAGTCCAGGAAATGAGGAATGGGTGACTCAGGACTCTTGGCTTCTTTTCCTAACCATCATTAACATACATAAAAAAACAGGAAGATATGTATTTTTTTCTTTTTCATTCTGGTAAAAAATATATAACATTTAAACTCAAAATTTTAAGTGCACAGTTCACTCTTGCTAAATAGATGTACACTGTTGTACAGCAGACCTCTAGAAATCGTTCATCTTGGTGAAGACCTCAATATCCATTGCAAAGCAACTCCCCCAAAGTCTGGCAACCACCATTCTACCATCTGCTTTTCTGGGTCTGGCTACTTTGGATAACTTATATAGATGGAATCAGCCAGAATTTCTCCTTCTGTGACTGGATTATTTCACTTATAATGGCCTGATGTTTCAATCACAGTGTAGTACATGACAGGATTTCCTTTCCTTTCAAAGCTGAATAATATTCCTTTGTATGCATATCTCTTAGTTTCTTTATCCATTCACCTGTCATTGGACATTTAGGTTATTTCCACTTATTGTCTGTTGTGAATAATGCTGCAATAAACATGAGATTGCTTGTATCCATTCTAGATCCTGATTTTATTTCCTTTAATAGATACCCAGAAGTGAGATTGCTGGATAATATAGCTGTACATATTTTTAATTTTCTGATGAAACTTCACACTTCTTTCTGTAACGGCCACACCAATTCACATTCCCACTGTCAATGCAGGAGAGTTCCCTTTCTCCACACCCTCTTGGCGGAACTTACTATTGTTTGTCTTTTTGATGATAGCCATTCTGATGTGAAGACAGGAGGAGAAGGGGATGACAGAGGATGAGATGGTTGGATGGCATCACCAACTCAATGGACATGAGTTCGAGAAAGCTCTGAGAGATGGTGATGGACAGGAAAGCCTAGCATGCTGCAGTCCATGGAGTCAAAGAGTCGGACCAGACTGAGCGACTGAAAAACAACAACAGCAACAACCCCTCATCATATGTAGGATTTGTAAATATTTCTCCATTTCTGTAGGTTGCCTTTTCACCTTGTTATTTTAAATTGAAATATAGTTGACTTACAATAATTTATTACAGTATACACTATAGTGATTCTGTTTTTTGTAGATTATACTCCATTTAAGTTTACTGCAAAACAATGGCTATATTTCCCTGTGCTGTGCAATATAACCTTGTTGCTGACCTATTTTACACATAGTAGCTTGTATGTGTTAATCCCATACTACTATCTTTCCCTTCCCTAAAACCACTGATAAACACTAGTTTGTCCTCTTTATTTGTGTGTATGCTTCTTCTTTGTTATATTCACTAACTTTTTGTATTTTTAGAGTCCAAGTATAAATGATATTGCACAGTATTTGTCTTTCTTTTTCTTAATTTGGCTTATTTCACTAAGGATAATTCCTCACAAGTCCATCCATGTTACTGCAAATAGCAGATTTTCATTCTCTTTGTGGTGAGTGATATCATATTTTGTGTGTGTGTGTGTGTGTATGTGTTTCTGTGTATACAACACTGTTACTTTATCCATTTATCCATTGATGAGCATTTGATGTGCTTCCATATCTTGGCTATTATGTTCACTAGTGGAATTTTTCCTCTTACAAATTCTTACCTCTTTTCTATTTAGAGAAGATCCTCTAACATTTATTTCAGGATTGGTTTATTTTTGATGAACTCTTACAATTTTTGCTTGTCTGAGAAGTTCTTTATCTCTCTTTCAATTCTGAGTGATAATCTTACTGGTAGATATTCTAGGTTATAAGTATTTCTCTTTCAGCACTTTTAACATCAATATATCATGCCACTTGCTTCTGGCCTGCAGTTTCTATACAAAACTCAGCAGATAGCCTTAAGGAGGATTCCTTTTATGGATTCTGTGTTTTCTTCTTGCTGTCTTTAGACTCCTCTCTTGATTTCTAACTCCTGCCATTTTAATTATACTATATCTTAGTGTGGGTTTTGGTTCATCTTGTTTGGTACACTGTGTGCTTTGTGTTCATGGATGTGTTTCCTCCTTGTTTGGGAAGTATTCAGCCGTAATTTCATCAAATACATTTTATCATCTTCTCTTTCTTATGTCCTTCTGAGATACCTATAATATGAATACTGATATGCTTAATGCTATCCATAGGGCTCTTAAATTATTCTCATTTTTTTATTTTTGGTTTTTCTTTTAGCTATTTTAACTGGTGATTTCCATTATTATGAATCCATGTATTATCCTGTATGCTGCTTACTCTTGTGTGTTCTTCATATCAGTTACTATATTCTTCAGCTCGGTCTGGTTCTTTTTTCTATTTTCTAGTTCCTTGGTAGAATTTTCATGGTGCTTCTCTATTTTTTTCTAGTTCAGTTAGCATTATTATTACTAATTCTTCTGAATCTTTACCTAGTAAATTATTTATCTTTTTTTTTTTGTCAGTGATTTGCTCTCAATCTTTCAATGGAGATCAGTCCTACTGTCTTCCCATTTTTTCTCAGTTCAGTTCAGCTGCTCAGTCATGTCCAATGCTTTGCAACCCTGCGACTGCAGCATGCCAGGCCTCCCTGTCCATCACCAACTCCCGGAGTTTATTCAGACTCATATCCTTTGAGTCTGGGATGACATCCAACCATCTCATCCTCTGTCAGCCCATTCTCCTCCTGCTTTCAGCCTTTCCCAGCATCAGGGTGTTTTCACATGAGTCAGTTCTTCACATCAGGTGGCCAAAGTATTAGAGTTTCAACTTCAGCATCAGTCCTTCCAATTTTTCTCTACCTCTATGAATTTAAGTGCATCAATTATCTATTATGGTCTTGAAGGGTGTCCTTGTGGGGTAGCATGACTATAGAGTCTGTGTGGTACTCAGAAGTGGGGCTGGATTTGATGGACCACAAGTCACATCTTTCCTCAGGGTGTGTCATCAGCTATCGCCTTGGGAGAGGATTGATGGTACCAGGACTGAAGCTAGATGTGAGGCACAGACTTCTTCTATTCTCAGTGGCCTTCTCAAACCTATTGGGGGCAGAGTGGGGACTCAAGATTTTGGAACAGAGGTCCTGATTGTCAGGCCAGATCTGGCTGTGTTCCCTTTAAGTGTGTGCCCTCCCCTCTCTCAGCACTGTAACACTTGCCACAGAGGGACAAGAGGGGCCTGTGAACATTGGGAAAAAGGAGGCAGTCTACAGGCTGGCTGCAGACAGAGGTCCACACTACCTCCAATGTGCCACCTATGCCAGCACCAGAAGTAGCATCTCTGACCCTGCTAAACATAGCTTCTGGTCTGAGACCCCTTGGACCCTCACAGCTGATCAGTTCCCCCAGCCTCTTCCACCCATGCCCTGTTGAAGAGGGATGCTATTGGGCAGGTGAGGCCCTCATGGGCTCTGGGCGCATACTGGGTGATCTTCTGTGGCAGTCTGGCCTCCATCAGAGATCAGAACTTCTCCTGATGTGCTGCCTGTGTAAGTGCCCTCTATGAGTATGGCCCCAGCTGTCCCACCCAGATGCTGCCCTGGACCAGATGCACCTCTGCTTACCATATCCCAGCCCTTTGCCTCATCATGACAGCCCCTGCTGCAGTGAAGAGCAGCCACATGAAGTAAACAGGGAGTGTGTTGGGGTGGATAGTTGTGGGGAAAACAGGCAGCCACAAATGCGGTCTCAATGTATCCTCTTTACCCCTGCCTTGGGAGCAAGACCCTGAGTATGTGCTCCTCGATAGGGGAGTCCAGGCTTCCCACAGCCCTCCTGTTTGTCCACATGACCCTGCAACCAGATAAATGTGCTTGTCTTCCCTGTGTCAGACCCCAGGACTGGCGTGTCCAATATATGGCTCGAACTACTCACACCCAGGGCAGATCTCCACCGGTGTGATCTCCCTTATATTCTGAGTCCTTTCCCACGGACACAGGTCAGGACTTGACTGCTCCTCTTCCCTTCCTACTCTATTCCCTGTGGTCTTTCTTACAGCCTTGGTTCAGGAATATTTCTGCAATTTTCCAGTTAGTTTTTTGAGATAATTGTTCCACATGTTGATGTGTTTTTTAAAATGATTTATCTTTTGTTTGAGGGATAATTGCATTATAGATTTTGTTGCTTTCTGTCAAGCATCAACATGAATCAGCCATAGGTATACATATGTCCCCTCCCTCTTGAACCTCCCTCCCATGTCCCTCCAGCTCTCACCCCTCGATTTTGATACAGGGCCCCTGTTTGAGTTCCCTGAGACAGATAGCAAATTCCCATTGGCTATGTATTTTATACATGATAATGTAAGTTTCCATGTTACTCTCTCCATACATCTCACCCTCTCCTTCCTTCTGACTGTGTCCATAAGTCTGTTCTCTATGCCTGTTTCTCCATTGCTGCCTTGCAAATAAATTCATCAGTACCATTTTTATAGATTCCATATATATGCATTAGTTAATTATATTTATTTTTCTCTTTCTGACTTACTTCACTCTGTATAATAGATTCTAGGTTCATCCATTTCTTCACAACTGACTCAAACGTGTTCCTTTTTATGTCTGAATAATATTCCATTTTGTATATGTACCAAAACTTCTTTATCCATTCATCTGTTGATGCACATATAGGTAGGTTCCATGTTCTAGCTATTGTAAACAATACTACAGTGAACATTGGGATACATGTATATTTTTCAATTTTGGTTTCCTCAGGGTATATGGCTAATAGTGGGATTGCTGGGTCATATGGTGGTTTTATTCCTAGTTTTTTAAGGAATCTACATAATACTGTCTTCCATAGTGGCTGTATCACAATTTACATCCCCACCAACAGTGTAAAAGGGTTCCTTTTTCTCCAAACCCTCTCCAACATTTATTGTTTGTAGACTTTTTGATGATGGCCATTCTGGCTGGTGTGAGTTGATATCACATTGTAGTTTTGATTTGTATTTCTCTGATAATGAGTGATGTTGAGCATCTTTTCATGTTTGTTAGCCATCTGTATGTATTCTTTGGAGAAATGTCTCTTTAGGTCTTTTGCCCACTTTTGGTTGGGTTGTTTGCTTATTTGGAATTGAGTTTTATGAGCTGTTTGTGTATTTTGGAAATTAATCCTTTGTCACTTTTTGAAAATTTTCTATTATTTTCTCCTATCCTGAAGATTTTATTTTCACCTTGTTTATAGTTTCCTTTGCTGTGCAAACTTTTAAGTTTAATCAGGTCCCACTTGTTTACTTTTGCTTTTATTTCTCTCACTCTAGGAGGTGGGTCATAGAGGATCTTGCTTTGATATATGTCATTGAGTGTTCTGCCTATGTTTTCTTCTAAGAGTTTTATAGTTTCTGGTCTTACATTTAGGTCTTTAATCCATTTTGTGATTATCTTTGTGTATGGTGTTAGAAAGTGTTTTAATTTCATTCTTTTATATGTAGCTGTCCAGTTTTCCCAGCGCCACTTATGGAAGAGGCTGTCTTTGCCCTATTGTATATTCTTGCCTCCTTTGCAAAACACACACACACACACACACACCCATAGGTGTGTGGCTTAATTTCTAGTCTTTCTATCTTGTTCCATTGGTCTGTATTTCTTTTTTTGTGCCAGTACCATACCGTCTTGATGACTGTAGCTTTGTATTATAATCTGAAGTCAGGAAAGTTGATTCTTTCAGCTCCATTCTTTCTCAAGACTGCCTTGGAAAAATTTCGTGCCAAGCTGGCTGACTGTGTGGAGGTCGGGGTTCACAGCTAGCTAGAAAGTGTTTCCTGCCACTGTCATGGTTCATCCACCAAACTGCATCGTCGCTGTGTCCCAGAACATGGGCATCGGCAAGAATGGGAACCTGCCCTGGCCACCACTCAGGAATGAATTCAAGTATTTCCAAAGAATGACTGCAATCTCTTCAGTAGAAGGTAAACAGAATTTGGTGATTATGGGTAGGAAGACCTGGTTCTCCATTCCAGAGAAGAATCGACCTTTAAAGGACAGAATTAATATAGTTCTCAGTAGAGAACTCAAGGAACCTCCAAAGGAAGCTCGTTTACTTGCCAAAAATCTAGATGATGCCTTAGAACTTATTGAAGATCCAGAAGTAGACATGGTTTGGATAGTGGGAGGCAGTTCTGTTTATAAGGAAGCCATGAACAAGCCAGGCCATCTTAGACTATTTGTGACAAGGATCATGCAAGAATTTGAAAGTGATGTGTTTTTCACAGAAATTGACTTTGAAAAATATAAACTTATTCCAGAATATCCAGGTGTTCCTCTGGATGTCCAGGAGGAAAAAGGCATTAAGTACAAATTTGAAGTATATGAAAAGAACAATTAATGTGAAAATGTTTTCCAATCTATTTTAAGCCTTTCTCCCTGCCAAGGAAAACTATATATATTTTTTGTTGTAGAGACTTCTGTTCACTTTAGATCTATTACTTCTAAGCAATGTACTTTTATTCCCTATTAATCTTTTTTTGTTATTATTGGAGTATACTTGCTTTACAATTTTGTGTTAGTTTCTGCTGTAGAACAAAGTGAATAAGCTATACATATACATATATCCCGTTTTTTTGGATTTCCTTACCTTAGATCACCACAGAGCATTGAGTAGAGTTCCCTGTGCTATATAATAGGTTCTCATGAGTTATCTGTTTTTTACCTAGTTGTATATTCCCCATTAATCTTAACTAGACTATATCAGATACCATTTGTAAAACATTTCTTGCTATAACTGTCTGAATTCCCATTAAGGGCCAGGAATAGGTTACCAGCACCACCTAGGGTAGAATATATCTATCAAGACAGCCCAAAGTGAGAGAGTCCCCTGGTGGCAAGAGTTGAAACCAGAGCCTCTAGAGCTAGGGGGCAAGTTCAGAGGTCAGAAATGGACAATAAACAGAAAAACTAGCATTCAGTTATTAAATTAAATCAAAAGAGGGACTAAGAATTACTCCATATAGATCACACTACTGAAAAAATTTCTATTCACTCAGACCATTCCACAAGGATAGTGATGAACAGGTACAAGACTACCTTTTGATGGTTAAGAGAATGTCTGAGACCTTTAAAAACTTTGTTTCTGACCTTCAGTGAGATTTCACAGGATGTTACAGTGACAGAACAAGAATTGGCTGCTCTTTACAAAAAAGGATAATCTAAAATCATGCATAATGGCTAAAATTTTAAAAGGTAATAAATTGAGAATGAATATTGCTAGAAACCAAAATTAGTAAGTTAGAAACTAAACATCACAGAATTAAAAAATGAAAACTAAACCATGTTTTACCCATCTTATTAGCAAAGATTTAGTTTACTAATATAAAAAAATAGCATTTTCTGCCTTATAAATTGGTACACCTTTTTAGTGTGTAAGTTAGCAGTATTAATTAAAATTCAAAATATTCTGAGTTTGGACCCAGAACTTCCACCTCTAAAAATTATTCTTGAACAAAGAGATGGGTCCAAGAATATTTGTTATGAAATTTTGTTTTAAACTTGGGAAGAACCCAAATGTTGATTAATAAGAACTACTTAATATGTCTGGGGCTTCCCTGGTGGCTCAGAGGTTAAATCCTCTGCCTGCAATGCAGGAGACCTGGGTTCGATCGCTGGGTCGGGAAGATCCCCTGGAGAAGGAAATGGCAACCCACTCCAGTACTCTTGCCTGGAGAATCCCATGGACAGAGGAGCTTGGTGGGCTACAGTCCAAGGGGTCACAAAGAGTCAGACATGACTGAGTGGAAGGAAGACTTAACATGTCTATAAAATGTAACATCTGCAGCAGTAAAAAAAAGGGTGACTGAAAAATGCCAAAAACTGCTAAGAAGCAACTTATGTATCAACTCAAAATGTTTAATAAATGTTAATGTGTGGGAAAAAGCATGCAGCAACCTTAAAAAAAAAAAAAAAGACTGCTTTGATTATTCAGGGTCTTTTGTGTCTCCTTACAAATTGTGAATTTTTTTTTGTTCTAGTTCTGTGAAAAATGTCATTGGTAATTTGAAAGGGATTGCATTAAATCTATAGATTGTGTTTGGTAGTATAGTAATTTTCACAATATTGAAAATATTTCGCAATCTGTTTATGTTAACTTTCATTTCTTTCATCAGTATCTTACAATTTTCTGTATGCAATTCTTTTGTCTCCTTAGCTATGTTTTTTCCTAGATATTTTAGTCTTTTTGTTGTGGTGGTAATGTGATTGATTCCTTAATTTCTCTTTATGAATTTTCATTGCTACTATATAGGAATGCAAGTGAGTTTTGTGTTGATTTTTTATCCTGTGACTTTGCTAAATTCACTGATTAGCTCTAGTAATTTTCTGATAGTATTTTTTAGGGTTTTCTATGTATAGTATCATGTCATCTATAAACAGTAAGAGCTTTACTTTTTTCTTGACCGGATTCCTTTTATTTCTTTTTCTTCTCTGATTGCTATAGGAAGGACTTTGAAAACTTGTTGAATATCAGCAGTGACAATGGACACCCATGTCTTGATCCTGATCTTAAGTGGAATGCTTTCAGTTTTTCACTATTGAAAATAATCTTTGCTACAGGCTTATCATATATGGCCTTTACTATGATTCTTCTATGCTCATTTTTTGAAGAGTTTTAATCATAAATGGGTGCTGAATTTTGTCAAAGGCTTTTTCTGCAACTGTTGAGAGGATCATATGGTTTTTATCTTTCAATTTGTAAATGTAGTGTATCACATTGATTGATTTCTGTATATTGAAGAATCCTTGCATCCCAGGAATAAACCCAAATTGATCATGATGTATGAGATTTTGATGTGCTGCTGAATTCTGTTTGCTAAAATTTTATTGAGAATTTTTGCATCTATATCCATCAGTGATATTGGCCTGTAGTTTTCTGCTTTTGTGTTGTCTTTGTTGGGTTTTGGTATCAGGGTGATGGTGGCCTCATTGAATGAGTTTGGAAGTGTTCTTCTTCTGCAATATTTTGAAAGTGTTTTAGAAGGATAGGATTAGCTCATCTCTAAATGTTTGATAGAATTAACCTGTGAAGCCATCTGGTCTTGGGCTTGCTTTTTGGGAGAATTTTTTTTTTTTTTAATCACAATTTCGATTAAGTGCTTGTAACTGGGTTGTTCATAATTGCTATTTCTTCCTCATTCAGTCTCTGATGATTGAACTTTTCTAAGAATCTGTCCATTTCTCCAAGGTTATTCATTTTATTGCCATATAGTTACTCATAATAGTCTCTTATAATCCTTTGTATTTCTGCAATGTATGTTGTAATCTTTCTTTTTCATTTATATTTTTTATTTGATTTTAATCTCTTTTTTTTCTTGATGAGTGTGGCTAAAGGTTTGTGAATTTTACCTTCTCAAATAAAAAGCTTTTAGTTTTCTTAATCTTTGCTATTGTTTCTTTCATTTCTTTTTTATTTATTTCTTCTCTTATACTTGTGGTTTCTTTCCTTATGCCAATTTTGGGGATCTTTGGTTCTTCTTTTTCCAGTCATTTTAGTTATAAAGATTAGCTATCTATTTGATGTTTTTCTTGTTTCTTGAGGTAGGATCACACTGCTATAAACTTCCCTCTTAGAAGTGCTTTTGTTGCATCCCATAGGTTTTGAGTTTTCATGCTTTCAGTGTCATTTGTTTCTAGTAATTTTTTGAAAATACCTTTTGATTTCTTCAGTAACCTGTTCATTATTTAGAAATATATTGCTTAATCTCCATGTTTTTGTGTTTTTTTTTTTT
>SJYT01029081.1:89835-114324 GCA_006410635.1 Cephalophus harveyi | reverse complement strand
AGGCAGGTCAGGTGGTCTGGTATTCCCATCTCTTTCAGAATTTTCCACAGTTTATTGTGATCCACACAGTCAAAGGCTTTGGCATAGTCAATAAAGCAGAAATAGATGTTTTTCTGGAACTCTTTTGCTTTTTCGATGATCCAATGGATGTTGGCAATTTGATCTCTGGTTCCTCTGACTTTTCTAAAACCAGCTTGGTGTTTTCTTTCTGGCTTACTTCACTCTGTATAATTGGCTCCAGTTTCATCTACCTCATTAGAACTAATTCAAATGTATTCTTTTTAATGGCTGAGTAATAGTATACTAACACATATATATGGAATTTAAAAAGATGGTAATGATAATCCTGTATGCGAGACAGCAAAAGAGACACAGATATATAGAACAGACTTTTGGATTCTGTGCGAGAGGGAGAGGCTGGGATGATTTGGCAGAATGGCATTGAAACATGTATACTATCATGTAAGAAATGAATCACCAGTCTAGGTTCAATACAGGATACAGGATGCTTGGGGTTGGTGCACTGGGATGACCCAGAGAGATGATATGATGAGGGTGGTGGGAGGGGGGTTAAGGATTGGGAACTCATGTAAACCTGTGATGGATTCATGTTAATGTATGGCAAAACCAATACAGTATTGTAAAGTAAAAAATAAATAAATAAATAAAATAAAACCAGTTTGAACATCTGGAAGTTCGTGGTTCACATATTGCTGAAGCCTGGCTTGGAGAATTTTGAACGTTATTTTACTAGCGTTTGAGATGAGTACAATTGTGTGGTAGTTTGAGTATTCTTTGATATTGCCTTTCTTTGGGATTGGAATGAAAATTGACCTTTTCCAGTCCTGTGGCCACTGCTGAGTTGTCCAAATTTGCTGGCATACTGAGTGCAGCACTTTCACAGCATCTTCTTTCAGGATTTGAAATAGCTCAACTGGAATTCCATCACCTGCACTAGCTTTGTTCGTAGTGATGCTTGCTAAGGTCCACTTGAGTTCACATTCCAGAACGTCTGGCTCTAGGTGAGTGATCACACCATCATGATTATCTGGGTCATGAAGATTTTTTTGTACAGTTCTTCTGTGTATTCTTGCCACCTCTTCTTAATATCTTCTGCTTCTGTTAGGTCCATGCCATTTCTGTCCTTTATCGAGCCCATCTTTGCATGAAATGTTCCCTTGCTATCTCTAATTTTCTTGAAGAGATCTCTAGTATTTCCCATTCTATTTTTTTCCCTCTATTTCTTTTCATTGTTTGCTGAGGAAGGCTTTCTTATCTCTCCTTGCTGTTCTTTGGAACTCTGCATTTAGATGCTTATATCTTTCCTATTCTACTTTGCTTTTCACTTCTCTTGTTTTCACAGCTATTTGTAAGACTCCACCCCCCCCCCCGCCCCAGACAACCATTTTGCCTTTTAGCATTTCTTTTCCATGGAGAAGGTCTTGATCCCTGTCTCCTGTACAATGTCATGAACCTCCGTCCATAGTTCATCAGGCACTCTATCAGATACAGTCCCTTAAATCTATTTCTCACTTCCACTGTATAATCATAAGGGATTTGATTTAGGTCATACCTGAATGGTCTAGTGGTTTTCCCTACTTTCTTCAGTTTAAGTCTGAATTTGGCAATAAGGATTGCATTATCTGAGCCACAGTCAGCTCCTGGTCTCATTTTTACTGATTGTATAGAACTTCTTCATATTTGGCTACAAAGAATATAATCAATCTGATTTTGGTATTGGCCATCTGGTGATGTGCATGTGTAGAGTCTTCTCTTGTGTTGTTGGAAGAGGGCGTTTGGTATGACCAGTGTGTTCTCTTGGCACAACTCTATTAGTCTTTGCCCTGCTTCATTCTGAATTCCAAGTCCAAATTTGCCTGTTAACTCCAGGTGTTTCTTGACTTCCTACTTTTGCATTCCAGTCCCCTATAATGAAAAGGACATTTTTTTTGGGGGGTGTTAGTACTAAAAGGTCTTGTAGGTCTTCATAGAACCATTCAACTTCAGCTTCTTCAGCATTACTGGCTGTGGCACAGGGGCTTGGATTACTGTGATTTTGAATGGTTTGCCTTGGAAACGAACAGAAGTCATTCTTTCATTTTTGAGATGGCATCCAAGTACTGCATTTCAGACTCTTTTGTTGACCATGATGGCTACTCCATTTCTTCTGAGGGATTCCTGCCCACAGTAGTAGATATAATGGTCATCTGAGTTAAATTCACCCATTCCAGTCCATTTTAGTTCACTGATTCCTAGAATGTTGACATTCACTCTTGCCATCTCCTGTTTGACCACTTCCAATTTGCCTTGATTCATGGACCTAACATTCCAGGTTCCAATGAAATATTGCTCTTTATAGCATCAGACCCTGCTTCTATCACCAGTCACATCCATAACTGGGTATTGTTTTTGCTTTGGGTCCATCCCTTCATTCTTTCTGGAGATATTTCTCCACTGATGTCCAGTAGCATATTGGGCACATACTGGCCTGGGGAGTTCCTCTTTCAGTATCCTATCAATCATTTTGTCTTTTCATACTGTTCATGGGGTTCTCAAGGCAAGAATACTGAAGTAGTTTGCCATTACCTTCTCCAGTGGACCACATTCTCAGACCTCTCCACCATGACCCGCCCATCTTGGGTGGCCCCACATGGCATGGCTTAGTTTCATTGAGTTAGATGACGCTGTGGTTCATGTGATTTGATTGACTAGTTTTCTGTGATTATGGTTTCCGTGTGTCTGCCCTCTGATGCCCTCTTGCAACATCTGCCATCTTACTTGCATTTCTCTTCCCTTGGACGTGGGGTATCACTTCACGGCTGCTCCAGCAAAGTGCTGCCACTTCTCCTTACCTTGGACAAGGGCTATCTCCTCACCACAGCCCCTCCTTACATTGAACATGGAGCAGCTCCTCTCAGTCCTCCTGTGCCCATGCAGCCACTTTACATATTCATATGTTTGGGCTTACCACTTGGCTCAGTTGGTAAAGCATCTGCCTGCAATGCAGGAGATGCAGGTTCAATCCCTGGGTCAGGAAATTCCACTCAGGAGGCCATGCCAAACCTCTCCAGTATTCTTGCTAGGAGAATCCCATGGAGAGAGGTGCTTAGCTTGCTATAGTCCATAAGGTCACAAAGAATCAGACATGAGTGAAATGACTGAACACAAACACTCACACACATATATTGTTATTCTTTAAAAATTCATTTCCCATTTATGTTGTTATAGAATGTTGAGCAGGGTTCCCTGTGGTTTTGTAGTAGATCTTTGTTGGCTATCTATTTTACATATACTTGTGTGTACATGTTAATCCTCAACTCCTGATTTATCCCTCCCCACCCCCCAACTTCCCATTTGATAACCATCAGTTTGGCTTCTATGTAGATGTATTTTTGATGTGGTCTTTGGGGGAGGCAGCTTTTTCCAGTAGTCATGTATGGATGTCAGATTTGGACTATAAGGAAAGCTCTGCTGCTGCTGCTGCTAAGTCACTTCAGTCGTGTCCGACTCTGTGTGACCCCATAGACGGTAGCCCACCAGGCTCCCCCGTCCCTGGGATTCTCCAGGCAAGAACACTGGAGTGGGTTGCCATTTCCTTCTCCAATGCATGAAAGTGAAAAGTGAAAGTGAAGTCGCTCAGTCGTGTCCGACTCAGCGACCCCATGGACTGCAGCCCACCAGGCTCCTCCGTCCATGGGATTTTCCAGGCAAGAGTACTGGAGTGGGGTGCCATTGCCTTCTCCGATAAGGAAAGCTCAGCACCGATGAATTGATGCTTTTGAACTGTAGTGTTGGAGAAGACTCTTAAGAGTCCCTTGGACTGCAAAGAGATCCAACTAGTCCATCCTAAAGGAAATCAGTCCTAAATATTCATTGGAAAGACTGATGCTGAAGCTGAAACTCCAATATTCTGGCCACCTGATGCGAAGAACTGACTCATTTGAAAAGACCCAGATGCTGGGAAAGATTGAAGGCAGGAGGAGAAGGGGACGATAGAGGATGAGATGGTTGGATGGCATCACCAACTCAATGGACATGAGTTTGCTTAAACTCTGGAAGTTGGTGGTGGACAGGGATGCCTGGAGTGTTGCAGTCCATGACATCACAAACAGTCACACATGACTGATCGATTGAACTGTACTGAGTCCTAGTTTTCTATTTTTCTTTTTGTTGCCTGTGTTTTGGTGTCACATACAATAAATCATTTCTAAGATGAATGTTATACAACTTCTCCAGTGTGTTTTCTTCTAGAAGTTTTGTAGTTTCAGATCTACATTTAAATCTTTAATCAACTTTTAGTTTAGTTTTGTGTATCATATAAGGTAAGGGTCCAGTGTCATTCTTTTACATTCAGATGTCTAGTTTGCCCATTGTGGTTAACTGAAGAGATGGTAAAGTGAAATTTAATATTGATCACATCAAGGCAGAAATGGGTGACAGCCTGTAGGAAAGGTAATAGGGTGAGGGACGTGCCAGGAACATGTCAAGTTTGGGGACTCCCACTAGATTCCCGCTGATATGTGGATGTGATCCTGTGCAGATGTGTTCTCACTCTTAGCACATAAACCTCTGCCAAGTAAGAGAAGCCTCTGGGCCAGTAGTATTGTGCTCTTATCATGAGTCCATGGGCACTCTTTTGGCTTTTGCCTTTGGTGTCATTCAAATATGGGGTCATAATACAAGGACACAGCATTCCTCTTGACCACTGATAAAAGAAGCTTCTTGTTTAAATTCCTTTGACTTATGATCCACTCTCTACTGTATGGTTTTTATGATATTTTCAAACAGATTCTTAGACATACTTGGCAGAGGAGAGTATACACTCTGACACAGTCTTAGATAATTGAACTTCTGATAATATTTTATATCACCACACTGTTGATTTCTAATCCATTTACCTCTCTGGCATGCGTTTCTGATAAAATACATACTAAAAAAACTATCATAAAAGCTGCAGATAACAAGCAGTATATGATTAGAGAACATGAAGAAATTAAGAGAATGAGAAAAATTTGGGGAGGAGGTGACCATTAGGCTGGCCTCAGATTGTTGCTAGTTTCTGAGTAACAGAAGATAGAATGGATACAGGCAAAGAGGTAAGCAGAAGGTCTGAGGGAAATCATTGTATTAGTCAATAGACGTTGTTATGGACACAGCTAGAGAGGTCAGTTGGAATCTATTCATAGGGAACCTGTAAAAATGGAAGTCTAAAGAGTTGGTACTACTCTTTGTAAGTGCTAATGAGCAACCCGCCCCCCCCCAAATCTTGCCAAAACCCAAAACAACATTTGCAATAGGACTTGACATGTCTGAATCACAATATACCATCCTCTTCCAGGGGAACTACAGGCATCCAATATTGATATTTTGTGTTATCCTACTTGGATATATCCTTTCTCAACTCATGACTTATTATTTATGTTTTTCTGTTTTAACCCTAGGTGTCCTTGGATCCTTTTTAAACTCTGTGCATCCTCACCTCTTTCTGGAATGTGGCAGTGTATCAGTGTATTTTAAAATATATACCAAGGCTACTTTAGGCAAACAAGGCCCTCTAACATCTGCTTTTGGTCCACCTCAAGGCTGCCCTGATAGCTCAGTTGGGAAAGAATCCACTTGCAATTCTGGAGATCCTGGTTCAATCCCTGGGTCTGGAAGATCCACTGGAGAAGGGATAGGCTACCCACTCCAGTATTCTTTGGCTTCTCTTGTGGCTCAGCTGGTAAAGAATCTGCCTGCAATGTGGGAGACCTGGGTTCCATCTCTGGATTTGGAAGGTTCCCTGGAGAAGGGCATCTAATGGCCTGGAGAATTCCATGGACGGTATAGTCTATGAGGTCATCAAGAGTTGGACACAACTTAGCAAATTTCACTTTCAGCTCTTCAGGCCTAGCAATCTGTTGCCTTCCCCTATAACAGCAAACATTTCATTAAGTCCAACAGCAGGGGATTAAAGTATGATAGTGTTAAATGGTGATTATATATACAGATCTGGAATCACAGTACCTACCTATATATAGATATAAGGTCTCTCTGCCCATATCATCCTGGTAGCTGCTTTAGGTAATTAATTTTCTGCAGGCAAGGCATGAAAGTGTTCCTACTTCCTTTGAAAGGACAGCACACCGAGGGTGTCTTTCATTCTTATTGATTTTAAATCACATTCAGTGACTGACTTTGAATCATAAAGTGGGTCTCCCAGGAGTTAAAGTGCCAGAAAGATTTAATTAGGGAGCTGCATTCCAGAATAAAGATACCATATCATTGACTTAAAATCTGAACTCAACTCTTGATGCTGATGGTGAAACTCTGTGTTTTAGTTTTTTTCTAAAATATTTTCTGAAGACACACGGAATTCTTATGGTCAGATACTCTGCCTTTCATATCTCCATATTTGATTACTCCTGGAACCTTTTTAAACATTCCAAAATGAAAGTTAACACCAAATTAAATATTCCATACACTTACTTTTAAACCATGATAAACTTGTAGAACTTGAACTAACAAAAGACTTTACTGTGGAAGAATGTTTTATGACTGTACTTATTCAGGCACGCTCGGGCATAGCGATAAATAAAAGACCAACTTTTACTCTGTCTTATATTAATACTTGTATCAAAAGTCTCTGTACAGACTTCCATGGCTGTCCAGTGGTTAGGACTCCATGTTTTTACTAGAAGGGGAGTAGGTTCTATCCCTTTTCAGGGAACTACGATCCTACAGCCTGCATAGTGCCCCCTCAAAAAAATTTTCTGTGGTGGTGATCCTGTTTGTCTCCTGCACTGGGATGGGGGCACAGTCACTGCCCTGCCTTTGGGAACACACTTCTCCCACCAATTTCTTAGCAAAACAGTGGCCTAATCAATATTTGGTTTGTTCCCTCATGATATTATTTTGGTCCTTGGGAGTGCCAGGAGAAATATCAATAACCTCAGATATGCAGATGACACCACCCTTATGGCAGAAAGTGAAGAGGAGCTAAAAAGCCTCTTGATGAAAGTGAAAGAGGAGAGCAAAAAAGTTGGCTTAAAGCTCAACATTCAGAAAACGAAGATCATGGCATCTAGTCCCATCACTTCATGGGAAATAGATGGGGAAACAGTGGAAACAGTGTCAGACTTTATTTTTTGGGGCTCCAAAATCACTGCTGATGTTGACTGCAGCCATGAAATTAGAAGACGCTTACTCCTTGGAAGAAAAGTTATGCCCAACCTAGATAGCGTTTTCAAAAGCAGAGACATTACTTTGCCGACTAAGGTCCGTCTAGTCAAGGCTATGGTTTTTCCTGTGGTCATGTATGGATGTGAGAGTTGGACTGTGAAGAAGGCTGAGCGCCAAAGAATTGATGCTTTTGAACTGTGGTGTTGGAGAAGACTCTTGGGAGTCCCTTGGACTGCAAGGAGNAGCATTTTCAAAAGCAGAGACATTACTTTGCCGACTAAGGTCCGTCTAGTCAAGGCTATGGTTTTTCCTGTGGTCATGTATGGATGTGAGAGTTGGACTGTGAAGAAGGCTGAGCGCCAAAGAATTGATGCTTTTGAACTGTGGTGTTGGAGAAGACTCTTGGGAGTCCCTTGGACTGCAAGGAGATCCAACCAGTCCATTCTGAAGGAGATCAGCCCTGGGATTTCTTTGGAAGGAATGATGCTAAAGCTAAAACTCCAGTACTTTGGCCACCTCATGGGAAGAGTTGACTCATTGGAAAAGACTCTGATACTGGGAGGGATTGGGGGCAGGAGGAGAAGGGGACGACCGAGGATGAGATGGCTTGTTGGCATCACTGACTCGATGGGTGTGAGTCTGAGTGAACTCCAAGAGATGGTAATGAACAGGGAGGCCTGGCGTGCTGAGATTCATGGGATCGCAAAGAGTTGGACACGACTGAGCAACTGAACTGAACTGGGAGTGCTAGTTGTGGGTTTTAGTTACATCAGCATTTTGTGCCTTCTGAGCACCTTTAGCTGACAGCATAGGCGAGTGATGCAACAATCCCCATTATAACGTGGGTGGCCAGGAGGTAATTTCTGCCTGCCTTTCTCAGGGGAAGTATGACATTCATCATCCCCATGGGAAACCCTCTTCCCATCTGGGTTCTGGGAATATAGACCCTAATGTCATTCCACACCCCAAACAAAGGCAATAATACCACACCAGTACTCCTTGCTGCTGAGATCAATTGTTAAGCAGGGTTATCCATCTTCAGTGCAGACTCCTGACCCAATTCAGACCTCTACTCTCTGACTAAGTGTGGACATGAGGGTCTGTTCTGCAACCTCTCGGGACCCCATACCCTTCCCTTCTTAGGTGCCCACCTCTTCTCTTCCTTCACTCACTTCCATCAGGAAATTCACACACACAAATATCATCTTTTCATTGTTTGATCTTTATTTTAATCACAACCATCAGTTTACTATGATAAGGTGAGAGTCTTTTTCTGATTGGCCATTTCTAAGAAAGCAGACCTCTGGAGACACAATTCAAAACTGTCTGACCTTTTCTATTCAGTTATTGGCTGCCCAGGCTATACTTCTCCAGGGTCTCTAATTCTGGGGTAGCTTGAGCTTATCTCCTGCTTTGTTTCTGCCTCTTGCTTTGACTCTGCCTCATATTTTGGTAACTTTTTCTGCTTTGATTCATTTTTTTTTACGTGCACAGGAACAGAAAAAACAGTTTGGCTTTCTTGTTTTCTTCACTTTCTTTGACTGAGTGTCATATGATTGGATTTTCTTTCTCAGGGTTCCTTGTAGAGGTCTTCTCACCCTCATGGTCATCTTTCATGCCTGGAAATGCAGGAGAAGGTTACTAGTTTTGAGGAAAGAGTATAAAAACTGAGTTGGAAGGGATATTTCATGAAAAGGGATGTGGGCTGATGAGGACTTTTGTGCCAGGCAGGGGCAGTGTAGAGGCCTTGGACAGCAAAGTCAATGGAGAACATGGGGAACTTAGTTGGAGTCATCTTACCTTCACACTGCCTCTGTACCTCCATTGACAAAGAGTCTTCTTTCTTCCTTTCATCCTTGAAGTAAACCGCATTGCAACTCTTCTTGACTGCTGTGGCTTCTTGGTTACCTTAGTCATGATGATGCCAAGAAATGGCCTAACCCAGAATCTCTGCCTCTGACCTCCCTGTATATAGCCTCTCAGGACAATGAGGAGTCACACCCTTCAATCTGATATGTCAGCTAGGCACTCACCAAGCCATTGGTGAACTTAGCCATTGGGGGACTTAGACATCATAGTGTACCACTTTGCCCATCAACATGGGCTAGTGGATGCTAAGGGAGGCCATGATATAACTTTCCCATTCCTGAAACCTCTGTGTGGCTGATTCTGAGGAGTGGTAATTCAGGGGCATGGTGCTTCTTCTCATGACCTTTAGACTTTCCTTCACTTCCCTTTATCCTTTGACCTATATTTCTGCCTTCAACACTCCAGCCTCCTCCATCCCTCTATGAACTTCTGCAAAACACTTTCCATCCCTTTTCAGAACTTCAGAGTTCTCTAGTCACTTTATTTCTATCCCACCCTTTTCCTATTGGGGGTTCTTGAGGGGCTTAAGGACCTTAAGAGCAAGCACTTAAGGTGGATAAAGGTAATTAAGTACAGGTTGGATGTTTTTTCTACTCCAGTGAGCTTTAGAGACCCCCAGACTTGGTGAATCCTCAGTCTGTTGCCCCAAGATCAATACACAATCTCCATAAGATCATACAGCAGAGCAAAGAAAGTGTTAAATGTCTCCTCTAATAATATTGTTGGGGACACTTCAACTCTCACATTGAATAGGAAACTCAAATTGCCCCATCTACCAGAAGTACATTCCTGATTAAAAAAAAAAAAAAAAGTAAGATGCTCAAAGGCAAGAGTCAGATCACCACCGCAGCACTAACTCTTGACCAAATCACTTACCCGGTGGTCCCTCATTGGCAGTTATCAATAAGCAGGGCCCACTGCGGAGCTGGCCAATAGCTCAGCAGGACAATACCAGTAGGTAGTACATTGATAGTTGTTTGCTTGTTGGTAGGGCCCAGTAAGGCACTGACCAATGGCTGAGCAAGACCCTTTGCCTAGTAACAAGATGCAGAGTAATAAGGCACAGTGATGGGTACCTTCTAAGGGCTATGCTCGTGCTGCTCTGTTACATAAGGACACTTTGGGTCCAGCATGCTGGAATCTTTTTGATTGACTCTTTTCCAACCTCAGATTTTGGTTTTCAACACTTATTTAACTTTTACTCATCATTCTTTTTATTGTATTCCCAGGCATGCCTGTCACTAGTGCTTATCTCTATGCCCCTCCAGCAGCTGCCACTTGATCACATGCTCAGCATATAGTATAGCTAATAGTTAAAAGCCAACAAGAATGTGAAGACCAGCCTACCTTGAAAACTATTCTGACCAACCTTAGCCTCAAAGTGATTCTTTTTCTATTCACAGTGTAACAGAGCAGGTTAAGCACAGTGATTAGAAGATAGCCTTTGGTGTGCCTCATTTCTCCACACCTTGTTACTAGGCAACAGGTGTTACTCAGCCTTGCTTGGTGCCCCAGAGGGCCCCATTCACATGCAACCAATTGTCAATGAGTGACAGTTATTAGTTGCCCTGCTCAGTTATTGGTCAGCACCACAGTGTGTCCTGCCCACAAATTACTTAGTGAGGGACCAGTGGGAAGTCAAGGGTGATGTGGTGGTTATCAGGTGGAGTGAGATATGAGGCAGATTCTGACCTTCTTCTAGGGGCTCTGGAGCTCACCCAGCCTTGGGCCAGCAGGTGAGCTCGAGGGCCCAGGGAACAGACTGGGGACTACATCCAGTAACACTGCAGAACCTCCCTAAGGCCCTCCACTAGCCTTGGTCCAGGCCTTGAGGAGCAATGAACCTCTCCCCCATCCCTGTCTCTGTGACCTAACAGCAGCGGCCATCTTTCTGAGTCTCAGTCTGTGAGAAATGATCTCCCTATTTGGATGGCCTAAAGAGACTGAGGACCTATTAGGTTGGGTGCCTGGCTCTGTCAGGGATGAGAGCTGGGCAGAATGTGGGAACCTGGCCCTGAAGGAGCTGCTGAGATCTGCGTCTGCTTAATGAGATCTGGGACATTTCAGGGTGAAATTGTGCCTTGATACTTTGCCCTTTCTTGTCAGGACAGAGAATAACATTCATCTGATAGAAATTTACTGGAATATCACTACTTGACCATGACCTGACCTTAAGAACAAAGCGTCAGACACCAAGAAGTCTGCAACAGCTAATCACACCTCTCTCTAACATTTGTTTTTGAACAAACTTACTGAAAACTTTCAGTAACTTTGGGTTCTTAGGGCATCCTTGTATGAATTTGTAAAAAACGTTTCTCTGTTCCAAACTCTAATGTTTAGTTTTGATGAACCTCATTCTGCCTCAGACACATGGACTTGCAATTTCAGTAACAACAATACTGTCTAAGGACAGACTTTGCCTATCATAAACAACGATAGAGACTGGCCAAGTACCCAAAATCATCCATAACATACCCACTGACTTGGCTTGGAAAAACTTAGGCAAGATTCTCTCCTCTGAACTTCAGCTTTCCCCAAACCTTGAGCAAGCACTAAGGTTCAGACGTTTCTGTCTCCCTTAACAGCTCATTTTGAGAATCAACTTAAAACAGAGAGAAACACTTCCTGTGAAACTGCTCCATCATGCTGTCTGCTCATCCGTCCATCCCCACCACTTGCCCCATCACACAAACACACACACACACACACACACACACTCACACACACACACGTTGCTGCTCTTGCTGCTTATCCTTCAATGTTAAAAAAAACTTTTTCTGTTTTATTTTGAGACATGTGAAGATCTTGTTGTCAAAGAATTCTCCCTATTACAATCATTCAGTTAAATCGCTCAGTAACGTCTAAATCTCTGTGTACCATGGACTGCAGCACACCAGGCTACCCTGTCCATCACCAGCTCCCAGAGCTTGCTCAAACTCATGTCCTTTGAATAGGTGATGTCATCCAACCATCTCATCCTCTGTCGCCCCCTTCTCCTCTGGCCTTCAATCTTTCCCAGCATCAGGATCTTTTCCAATGAGCCAGTTTTCACACCAGGTGGCCAAATTACTGGAGCTTCAGCTACAGCATCAGTTCTTCCAATGAATATTCAGGACTGATTTCCTTTAAAATTGACTGGTTTGATCTTGCAGTCCAAGTGACTCCCAAGTGTCTTCTCCAACACAACAGTTCAAAAGCATCAGTACTTCGGCACTCAACTTTCTTTACTGTCCAACTCTCACATCCTTACACGACTACTGAAAAAGCTTAGCTTTGACCTACAGACCTTGGTCAGTAAAGTAATGTCTGTGCTTTTTAATATGCTGTGGAGGTTGGTCATAGCTTTTCTTCCAAGGAGTAAAGTGTCTTTTAATTTCATGGCTGCAGTCACCATCTTCAGTGATTTTGGAGCCCAAGAAAAGAAAGTCTGCACTGTTTCCATTGTTTCCCCAACTATTTGCCATGAAGTGATGGGACTGGATGCCATGAACCTCTTTTTTAATGTTGAGTAAGCTAGCTTTTTCTCTTTCCTCTTCACCCTCATCAAGAAGTTTTTTAGTTCCTCTTTGCTTTATGCTTTAAGGGTGGTGTTGTCTGCATATTTGAGTTTATTGATATTTCTCCCAGCAATCTTCATTCCTGCTTTTGCTTCATCCAGTCAGACATTTCTCAGAATGTTCTCTGAATGTAAATTAAATAAGCAGGGTGACAATACACAGTCTTGATGTACCCCTTTCCCAATTTGGAACCAGTTTGTTGTTCCATGTCCGGTTCTAACTGTTGCTTCTTGCCCTACATACAGATTTCTCAAGAGGAAGATAAAATGGTCATATATTCCTGTTTCTTTATGAATTTTCTGCAATTTATTTTGATCCATACCATTGAGTGATTTAGCATAGTCAGTGAAGCAGATGTTTTTCTGGAATTCTTTTGCTTTTTTCTATGTTCTAAAGGATGTTGGCAATTTGATGTCTTTTTCCTCTGCCTTTTCTCAATCCATCTTGAACATCTGAAAGTTCTTGGTTCAAATATTGTTGAAGCTTGGCTTGGAGAATTTCCAGCATTACTTTGGTAGTGTGAGAGATTACCCTATCACCATAGTCATTTCAAATCAAGTTGCTTCTTACATTAGTCTGGATTTGTTTTTATTAAATTGTAAAAATGGACAGAAATTCTTTGGTGTAAAGTTTATTTCCCACTTAACAGATATTAATTCACCCCTTGCATTGTTTCAGGCACTGTTGTGGGTACAAGGTGCACATCAGTAACCAATATCCACGATCCTGCTCTCATGGGGCTTACATTCTAGTCGGGGACATTAATGACTAAATAGTGAAATATACAGTATAGAGAGAACCTTATGAGTTATGAGAAATGGGGAGTTTTTCCTTCCCAGAGGTTAGTGAGGGAAGGCCTTTTAAATCCAGGACATTTGAGCAAAGACTTAACTAAAGACATGAGGGACTGACCTTGGGTTATCTTGGGGAAATAATTTTGGGGAGAGGAAATAGCCAGAGCAAAAACCCCTATTGGTAGTATTTGTGTCCTTCCAATAGAACAAGGAGGCTGGTGCAAGTGGGACCAGGTGAGTGAGGACGAGAATAGGAAGTGATCAGCTGCTGGTGTGAGAGAACAGGGCGGGAAAAGGAGGAATGTAATATTAAACTCATCTTTCCATTTATATAATGAATTGGTTCACAGTACACAAACCACACTGGGCTGTGGCGGTAAAGAGGAGAGGCATTTGTCATAAGTCTAATGGCAAGGAGGTGGGGAAAGGTACTCTTAAGTAAAGACACCCAAGCCTGAACCACCTAAAGTAGATAGATCACCAAGTGAATATGTGTGAAAGTGCTTCCCAGACAGTGGGGGAGAACCTGAGAAAGCATTGAGGCCCGAGAAAGCTGTTTATACATGCATTGAATATGACTGGAATCTAAGGTATGATGGGGAAATTGTGAAGAAACATGGCCTTGGAGGAAGAGAGAAGAACTTGAAGGGACAGCTGGGCATATGTTAATTTAATATCTGGGTTACTCTGCTTTGAAAGAGCATTATTAATATTTTCTAATTGTAAATATATACTGGAGGCAAGGCAATATGGAAATGCAAAAAGAAGCATAAAAATGAAATTAGAGAACATCAATAAGTGTGTCAATAGAAATATATACTGTCAATATTTTATCTTTGTTGTTCTACTTAAATGTTTATAACATATATGTTATATGGTATATAATGCTTATATATATATAATATACATACATTTGGATGAGCATATATACATCAGTGATTTTTTTTATTTTTTATTTTTTTATTATTATTTTTTTTAATTTTATTTTTACTTTATTTTACCTGTCTCTTATACACATCTAGATGTGTATAAGAGACAGCTAATGAGCAACCCGCCCCCCCCCAAATCTTGCCAAAACCCAAAACAACATTTGCAATAGGACTTGACATGTCTGAATCACAATATACCATCCTCTTCCAGGGGAACTACAGGCATCCAATATTGATATTTTGTGTTATCCTACTTGGATATATCCTTTCTCAACTCATGACTTATTATTTATGTTTTTCTGTTTTAACCCTAGGTGTCCTTGGATCCTTTTTAAACTCTGTGCATCCTCACCTCTTTCTGGAATGTGGCAGTGTATCAGTGTATTTTAAAATATATACCAAGGCTACTTTAGGCAAACAAGGCCCTCTAACATCTGCTTTTGGTCCACCTCAAGGCTGCCCTGATAGCTCAGTTGGGAAAGAATCCACTTGCAATTCTGGAGATCCTGGTTCAATCCCTGGGTCTGGAAGATCCACTGGAGAAGGGATAGGCTACCCACTCCAGTATTCTTTGGCTTCTCTTGTGGCTTTCACCCCATATCCTCTCTCTGGATCATCCCTGTGTACCAACCACAAGCATCCTGTATCCTGTATCAAACATAGGCTGGTGCTTCGTGATTTTTTTAATTTATACAAATTGAATCAAACTATATGCTATATTGTAACTATCCTTTTCTACACAATATGCTGGGAGAATTTTTCCATCTTAACAAACATGTATCTGCCATTATTTCTAAGGATTACTATAGTGTTCAAATACTTGCCTATCCCATACTCCATGAAAGTGCTATGAAGACAGGAACCATGTGTGTCTTATTCACTGGTTGCTTTCATATCTTTTCTACTGTAAATAAGGCTGTAATAAACATTGGAATTCATGTATTTTTTCAAATTAATGTTCATTTTCTTCTGATATGTACCTAGGAGTGAAATTGCTAGGTCACATGGTAGTTCTTCTTTTTGAGAAATTTCCATGATGTTTTCCATAGTGACTGCACAAATTTACATTTATGTACAAGGGCTTGCTTTTCTCCACATCCTTGCCAACATTTGTTATTTTCAGACATTTTGATTTGATGATAGCCATTCAGACGGCTGTGAGGCGATATCTCCTTGTGATTTTGATTTCCTTTTCTCTGATGTTTAGTGATGTTCAGTAATTTTTCATGTGCCTATTAGTCACCTGCATATCATTTTTGGAAAAATTCAGATCTTCCCATTGTTTAGTTTTTTTTTTTAATATTGAGTTGTACAATCTGTTCATATATTTTGTATGTTGACCCCTTATTGTCATATTATTTGCAAATATTTACTCCCATTCAGTAGATTGTCTTTTTATTTTGTCAGTGTTTTTGTTTGCTGTGCAAAAGCTGTTAAGTTTAATTAGATCTTTTTTTTTTTTTGGTTTGGTTTCCTTTTCCTTAAGAGACAGATGAAAAAATATTGCTACGATTTATGTCAAAGGATGTTCTGCCTACATTTTCTTCTAGGAGTTTCATAATTTACGTTTTTTCATTTAAGGCTTTAGTTCATTTTGAGTTTATTTATTAATTCTAATAGTTTTTTGGTGGTGGTTTATAGTTTTCTGTATATACTATCATGTCAACTGCAAATAGTGACAGTTTTATGTCTTTCTTCTAATTAGGATGACTTTTATTTCTTTTCCTTGAATGATTACTGTGGCTAGAACTTCCATTATTTTAGAAGTAGCAAGAGTGGGCACCCTTGCCTTGCTCCTGATTTTAGAGGAAAAGCTTTCACCTTTTTGCCACTGAATATATTGGCTGTGTTTGTTATAAATGACCTTTATTATGTTCAGATATATTCCCTCCATATCAAGTATGATGAGTTTTTGTAATGAATGGATATTGAATTTTGCCAAATGGTTTTACAGCATCTATTTATATAACCATGTGATTTTTGTCCTTTTCTTTCCTAATGTGGTGTACCACATTGACTGGTCTGCAGATATTGAACAATCCTTGTACCCCTGGAATAAGTCCAACTTGAGCATAGTGTATGATGGTTTCAATGTGTTGTTGAATTTGGTTCTCTAATATTTTGTTAAGAATTTTATCATCTATATTCACCAGAAATATTAGGATTTAATTTTCTTTTTTTGGTGGTATATTTGTCTGGTTTTGGTGTCAGGATAATTATGGCTTTGTAGAATGAATTTGAAGGTACTCCATCTTCTCAGTTTTTTGGAATAGTTTGAGAAATTTGGATAAAAGCTATTCTTTATATGCTTGGCAAAACTCTGCTGTGAAGCTGTGTGGTCCTGAACTTTATTTGGCTAAGTGATTTTTTAATATAAGTTCAATTTCACTACTAGTGATTCATCTGTTCAGATTATATACTTCTTCCTGTTTCAGTTTTGGAATATTGTGTGTTCTGAGAGATTTGTTAATTTCTTCTAGGTTGTCCAATTTGTTGGACAAAAAAAATAAATAAATACTATAGCTATTTATAGTATTCTCTTATGACTTTTTCATATTCTTGTGATATTGTTAGTAATCTATCCTTTGCATTTATTATTTTGTTTAGTTCAGTCATCTCTTTTATATTTTACATTAACCTTGTCTAAAGACTGTCTCTTATACACATCTAGATGTGTATAAGAGACAGTCTCCAGGGTCTCTAATTCTGGGGTAGCTTGAGCTTATCTCCTGCTTTGTTTCTGCCTCTTGCTTTGACTCTGCCTCATATTTTGGTAACTTTTTCTGCTTTGATTCATTTTTTTTTACGTGCACAGGAACAGAAAAAACAGTTTGGCTTTCTTGTTTTCTTCACTTTCTTTGACTGAGTGTCATATGATTGGATTTTCTTTCTCAGGGTTCCTTGTAGAGGTCTTCTCACCCTCATGGTCATCTTTCATGCCTGGAAATGCAGGAGAAGGTTACTAGTTTTGAGGAAAGAGTATAAAAACTGAGTTGGAAGGGATATTTCATGAAAAGGGATGTGGGCTGATGAGGACTTTTGTGCCAGGCAGGGGCAGTGTAGAGGCCTTGGACAGCAAAGTCAATGGAGAACATGGGGAACTTAGTTGGAGTCATCTTACCTTCACACTGCCTCTGTACCTCCATTGACAAAGAGTCTTCTTTCTTCCTTTCATCCTTGAAGTAAACCGCATTGCAACTCTTCTTGACTGCTGTGGCTTCTTGGTTACCTTAGTCATGATGATGCCAAGAAATGGCCTAACCCAGAATCTCTGCCTCTGACCTCCCTGTATATAGCCTCTCAGGACAATGAGGAGTCACACCCTTCAATCTGATATGTCAGCTAGGCACTCACCAAGCCATTGGTGAACTTAGCCATTGGGGGACTTAGACATCATAGTGTACCACTTTGCCCATCAACATGGGCTAGTGGATGCTAAGGGAGGCCATGATATAACTTTCCCATTCCTGAAACCTCTGTGTGGCTGATTCTGAGGAGTGGTAATTCAGGGGCATGGTGCTTCTTCTCATGACCTTTAGACTTTCCTTCACTTCCCTTTATCCTTTGACCTATATTTCTGCCTTCAACACTCCAGCCTCCTCCATCCCTCTATGAACTTCTGCAAAACACTTTCCATCCCTTTTCAGAACTTCAGAGTTCTCTAGTCACTTTATTTCTATCCCACCCTTTTCCTATTGGGGGTTCTTGAGGGGCTTAAGGACCTTAAGAGCAAGCACTTAAGGTGGATAAAGGTAATTAAGTACAGGTTGGATGTTTTTTCTACTCCAGTGAGCTTTAGAGACCCCCAGACTTGGTGAATCCTCAGTCTGTTGCCCCAAGATCAATACACAATCTCCATAAGATCATACAGCAGAGCAAAGAAAGTGTTAAATGTCTCCTCTAATAATATTGTTGGGGACACTTCAACTCTCACATTGAATAGGAAACTCAAATTGCCCCATCTACCAGAAGTACATTCCTGATTAAAAAAAAAAAAAAAAGTAAGATGCTCAAAGGCAAGAGTCAGATCACCACCGCAGCACTAACTCTTGACCAAATCACTTACCCGGTGGTCCCTCATTGGCAGTTATCAATAAGCAGGGCCCACTGCGGAGCTGGCCAATAGCTCAGCAGGACAATACCAGTAGGTAGTACATTGATAGTTGTTTGCTTGTTGGTAGGGCCCAGTAAGGCACTGACCAATGGCTGAGCAAGACCCTTTGCCTAGTAACAAGATGCAGAGTAATAAGGCACAGTGATGGGTACCTTCTAAGGGCTATGCTCGTGCTGCTCTGTTACATAAGGACACTTTGGGTCCAGCATGCTGGAATCTTTTTGATTGACTCTTTTCCAACCTCAGATTTTGGTTTTCAACACTTATTTAACTTTTACTCATCATTCTTTTTATTGTATTCCCAGGCATGCCTGTCACTAGTGCTTATCTCTATGCCCCTCCAGCAGCTGCCACTTGATCACATGCTCAGCATATAGTATAGCTAATAGTTAAAAGCCAACAAGAATGTGAAGACCAGCCTACCTTGAAAACTATTCTGACCAACCTTAGCCTCAAAGTGATTCTTTTTCTATTCACAGTGTAACAGAGCAGGTTAAGCACAGTGATTAGAAGATAGCCTTTGGTGTGCCTCATTTCTCCACACCTTGTTACTAGGCAACAGGTGTTACTCAGCCTTGCTTGGTGCCCCAGAGGGCCCCATTCACATGCAACCAATTGTCAATGAGTGACAGTTATTAGTTGCCCTGCTCAGTTATTGGTCAGCACCACAGTGTGTCCTGCCCACAAATTACTTAGTGAGGGACCAGTGGGAAGTCAAGGGTGATGTGGTGGTTATCAGGTGGAGTGAGATATGAGGCAGATTCTGACCTTCTTCTAGGGGCTCTGGAGCTCACCCAGCCTTGGGCCAGCAGGTGAGCTCGAGGGCCCAGGGAACAGACTGGGGACTACATCCAGTAACACTGCAGAACCTCCCTAAGGCCCTCCACTAGCCTTGGTCCAGGCCTTGAGGAGCAATGAACCTCTCCCCCATCCCTGTCTCTGTGACCTAACAGCAGCGGCCATCTTTCTGAGTCTCAGTCTGTGAGAAATGATCTCCCTATTTGGATGGCCTAAAGAGACTGAGGACCTATTAGGTTGGGTGCCTGGCTCTGTCAGGGATGAGAGCTGGGCAGAATGTGGGAACCTGGCCCTGAAGGAGCTGCTGAGATCTGCGTCTGCTTAATGAGATCTGGGACATTTCAGGGTGAAATTGTGCCTTGATACTTTGCCCTTTCTTGTCAGGACAGAGAATAACATTCATCTGATAGAAATTTACTGGAATATCACTACTTGACCATGACCTGACCTTAAGAACAAAGCGTCAGACACCAAGAAGTCTGCAACAGCTAATCACACCTCTCTCTAACATTTGTTTTTGAACAAACTTACTGAAAACTTTCAGTAACTTTGGGTTCTTAGGGCATCCTTGTATGAATTTGTAAAAAACGTTTCTCTGTTCCAAACTCTAATGTTTAGTTTTGATGAACCTCATTCTGCCTCAGACACATGGACTTGCAATTTCAGTAACAACAATACTGTCTAAGGACAGACTTTGCCTATCATAAACAACGATAGAGACTGGCCAAGTACCCAAAATCATCCATAACATACCCACTGACTTGGCTTGGAAAAACTTAGGCAAGATTCTCTCCTCTGAACTTCAGCTTTCCCCAAACCTTGAGCAAGCACTAAGGTTCAGACGTTTCTGTCTCCCTTAACAGCTCATTTTGAGAATCAACTTAAAACAGAGAGAAACACTTCCTGTGAAACTGCTCCATCATGCTGTCTGCTCATCCGTCCATCCCCACCACTTGCCCCATCACACAAATTTATATGTTAGGTTAAGTTGTTTATTTATAGCATCAGACTTTACTTCCACTGCCAGTCACGTCTACAACTGTTTTTGCTTTGGCTCCATCTCTTCATTCTTTTTGAAGTTATTTCTCCATTGATCTCCAGAAGCATATTGGTCACCTGCCGACCAGGGGAGTTCATCTTGCAGTGCCTTCTTTTTGACTTTTCATACTGTTCATGGGGTTCTCAAGGAAAGAATATTGAAGTGGTTTGCCATTCCCTTCTCCAATGGACCATGTTTTGTCAGAGCTCTCGACCATGGCCTGTCTGCCTTGGGTGGTCCTACACGGCATGGCTCAGAGTTTCATTAAGTTAGACAAGGCTGTGGTCCATGTGATCAGACTGGTTAGTTTTGTGCAAGTGTAGGCTTCATTCTGTCTGCTCTCTGATGGAGAAGTATAAGAGGCTTATGGAAGCTTTCTGATGGGAGAGACTCACTGAGGGGAACCTGGGTCTTGTTTTGATGGGTGGGGCCATGCTGAGTAAATCTTTAATCCAATTTTCTGCTGAAGAATGGGGCTATGTTCCCTCCATGTTATTTGACCTGAGGCCAATCTATCCTAGAGGTAATGAAAATAATGGCAGTTCAGTTCAGTTCAGTTGCTCAGTAGTGTCCGACTCTTTGCGACCCCATGAATCCCAGCACACCAGGCTTCCCTGTCCATCACCAACTCCTAGAGCCCACACAAACCCATATCCATTGACGGTAATGCCATCAAGTCATCTGATCCTCTGTCATCCACTTCTCCTGCCTCCAATCTTTCCCAGCATCAGGGTCTTTTCCAATGAGTCAAATCTTTGCATGAGGTGGCCAAGGTTCTGGAGTTTCAGCTTCAACATCAGTTCTGCCAATCAACACCCAGGACTGATCTCCTTTAGGATGGACTGGTTAGGTCTTCTTACAGTCCAAGGAACTCTCAAGAGTCTTCTCCAACACCACAGTTCAAATGCATCAATTCTTCGGCCCTCAGCTTTCTTTATAGTTCAACTCTCACATCCATACATGTCTACTCAAAAAACCATAGCTTTGACTAGATGGACCTTTGTTGGCAAAGTAATATCTCTGCTTTTGAATATGCTATCTAGCTTGGTCATAGCTTTCCTTCCAAGGAGTAAGCGTCTTTTAATTTCCTGGCTGCAATCACCATCTGCAGTGATTTTGGAGCCCCCCCAAAATAAAATCTGACACTGTTTCCCCATCTATTTGCTATGAAGTGATGAGACCAGATGCCATGATCTTAGTTTTCTGAATGTTGAGCTTTAGGCCAACTTTTTCACTCTCCTCTTTTACTTTCATCAAGAGGCTCTTTAGTTCCTCTTCACTTTCTGCCATAATGGTGTCATCTGCATACCTGAGGTTATTGATATTTCTCCTGGAAATCTTGATTCTAGCTTGTGCTTCTTCCAGCCCAGCATTTCTCATGATGTACTCTGCATATAAGTTAAATAATCAGGGTGACAATATACAGCCTTGACGTACTCCTTTTCCTATTTGGAACCAGTCTGTTGTTCCATGTCCAGTTCTAACTGTTGCTTCCTGCCTGCATACAGGTTTCTCGAGTCAGGTCAGGTGCTCTGGTATGCCCATCTCTTTCAGAATTTTCCACAGTTCATAGTGATCCACAGTCAAAGGCTTAGATAATGGCAATCTCCTTCAAAAGGTCCCATCCAGGCACTGCTACACTCAGTGCCCCCAACCCTGCAGCAGGCAACAACCAAACCACACCTCTGCTGGAGACTCCTGGACACTCACAAGCAAGTCTGGGTCAATCTCTGTTGGGGTCGCTGCTCCTTTCTCCTTTGCCCTGGTGCACACAAGATTCTCTTTGTGCCCTTCAAGAGTCTGTTTCCCCAGTCCTATGTAAGTTCTGGTGGCTTTATGTTGGAGTTGATGGTGACCTACTCCAAGAGGGATTATACCATACCCAGGTCTACTGCACCCAGAACCCTTGCCTCCAAAGCATTCCACTGCTGACCGGTACCTCCTCAAGGTACATTCAAACACAGTTCTGTCTAAGTCTTTGTGGGATGTCTGGGTTCTGGTGTGCACAAGATATGTCTGAGCCCTCTGAACATCTCTGGCAGATATGGGGTTTGTTTCTAAATGCAATCTCGCTCCTCCTACAGTCTTGCTGGGGCTTCTCCTTTGCCCTTGGACTTGGGGTATCTCCTCAAAGTCAATCCAGCACTGTGCACGCCCCTCCAGCACCACACAGCCTCTGTTTCAGAGTCTGCCATCTTTCTGGGGCTTCTCTGCCATTGGAAATGTAGTATTTCCTCATACTCGCTCCAACACCATGCAAGTGAAGTCCAATGCTGTAAGAGCAATAATGCATAGGAACCTGGAATGTTAGATCCATGAATCAAGGCAAACTAGAAGTGGTCAAACAGGAGATGGCAAGAGTGAACATTGACATTTTAGGAATTATCAAGCTAAAATGCACTGGATTGGGTGCATTTAACTCAGATGACCATTATATCTACTGCAGTGGGCAAGAATCCCTTAGAAGAAATGGAGTAGCCATCATGGTCAACAAAAGAGTCCAAAATGGAATACTTGGATGCAGTCTCAACAATGACAGAATGAACTCTGTTTGTTGCCAAGGCAAATCATTCAATATCACAGTAATCTAAGTCTATGCCTGACTGGTATGCTGAAGTTCAAGTTGAACGGTTCTATGAAGACCTACAAGACTTTCTAGAACTAATACACACACACACACACACACACACACAAAGAGGCCCTTTTCATTGGGACTGGAATGCAAATGTAGGAAGTCAAGAAATAGCTGGAGTAATAGGCAAATTTGGCCTTGGAGTACAGTATGAAGGAGGGCAAAGGCTAACATAATTTTGCAAAAAGAACATACTGGTCATTGCAAACACCCTCTTACCACAATACAAGAGAACACTCTACACATGTACATCACCAGATGGTCAATAGCAAAATATGATTGATTATATGCTTTGCAGCCAAAGATGGAAAAGCTCTATACAGTCAGCAAAAACAAGACCAGGAGCTGGCTGTGGCTTAGATCATGAATGTCTTATTGCCAAATTCAGAATTAAATTGAAGAAAGTAAGGAAAACCACTAGACCACTCAGTTATGACCTAAATCATATTTGTTATAATTATACAGTGGAAGTGGAAATAGATTTAAGGGAATAGAACTGATAGACAGAATGCCTGAAGAACAATGGACTGAGGTTCATGACATTGTACAGGAGGCAGGGATCAAGACCATCTCCAATAAAAAGAAATGCAAAAACCAAACTGTTTATCTGAGGAAGCCTTACAAATAGTTATGAAAAAAAGAGAAGTGAAAGACAAAAGGGAAAAGATACACCCATTGAATTGCAGCTACTGAATTTTAATTTTTAAAAATAAATAATTTTATATGCATGAATAGGCTTAAAAAGTAAAAGTAGGTATATGCAAGAAGTAAAATAACCTATCAACAAAATTGTGTAGAGATGTGTTCTTTTCATCTCCAAATGGAGTATATTACAATTTCTTTCAACTTTTGATTGTGTGGAGTAAAAATTTATAAAATACCACAATTTATATCAATGAAAATAAGTCATTCACAAGGATAAATATAAACAAAGATAAAATATTCAAAAATATTTAATTAATGCATTTGATTTTATACACTGTAAATTATGTAAAATGATTCTTAATCATAAATTATAATGACATTGAGGACTTCTGGTTTCAACTCTGACATGGAAAGGGCTTAAAAGCCAAAACTCCCACCCTTCAAGCAAGAAAAGATCTGAACAAACTGAAAACAAATGACTTCCTGAAACCACCAGAGAATTGAAGTCATAGGGCAAAACCCACTCCCAAATCTGGGTAACAGGCAAATACAGAGAACCACAGCTCAGATATGCCTACCTGAAATGGATGATGCTGAAGCCACAAACTGGTAAGTCCACCTAAACAGAAACTCTAATGAATTGCCAGAGACTGAGTATGGACTAGAGTGAGTGTCAGAAACTCCTCAGTTCAGTTCAGTTCAGTGGCTCAGTCGTGTCCGACTCTTTGCGACCCCATGAATCACAGCATGCCAGGCCTTCCGGTCCATCACCAACTCCCGGAGTTCACTCAGACTCAAGTCCATTGAGTCAGTGATGCTATCCAGCCATCTCATCCTCGGTCGTCCCCTTCTCCTCCTGCCCCCAATCCCTCCCAGCATCAGAGTCTTTTCCAATGACTCAACTCTTCACATGAGATGGCCAAAAAACTGGGGTTTCAGCTTTAGCATCAT
>SJYT01029081.1:55304-89274 GCA_006410635.1 Cephalophus harveyi | reverse complement strand
GCAATCTTGATTTCAGCTTGTGTTTCTTCCAGTCCAGCGTTTCTCATGATGTACTCTGCATATAAGTTAAATAAGCAGGGTGACAATATACAGCCTTGACGTACTCCTTTTCCTATTTGGAATCAGTCTGTTGTTCCATGTCCAGTTCTAACTGTTGCTTCCTGACCTGCATACAGATTTCTCAAGAGGCAGGTTAGGTGGTCTGGTATTCCCATCTTTTTCAGAATTTTCCACAGTTTATTGTGATCCACACAGTCAAAGGCTTTGGCATAGTCAATAAAGCAGAAGTAGATGTTTTTCTGGAACTCTCTTGCTTTTTCCATGATCCAGCGGATGTTGGCAATTTGATCTCTGGTTCCTCTGCCTTTTCTAAAACTAGCTTGAACATCAGGACGTTCACGGTTCACGTATTGCTGAAGCCTGGCTTGGAGAATTTTGAGCGTTACTTTACTAGCATGTGAGATGAGGGCAATTGTGTAGTAGTTTGAGCATTCTTTGGCATTGCCTTTCTTTGGGATTGGGATGAAAACTGACCTTTTCCAGTCCTGTGGCCACCGCTGAGTTTTCCAAATTTGCTGGCATATTGAGTGTAGCACTTTCACAGCATCATCTTTCAGGATTTGAAATAGCTCAACTGGAATGCCATCACCTCCACTAGCTTTGTTCGTAGTGATGTTTTCTAAGGCCCCCTTGACTTCACATTCCAGGATGTCTGGCTCTAGGTGAGTGATCACACCATCGTGATTATCTGGGTCATGAAGAGCTTTTTTGTACAGTTCTTCCATGTATTCTTGCCACCTCTTCTTAATATCTTCTGCTTCTGTTAGGTCCATACCATTTATGCCCTTTATTGAGCCCATCTTTGCATGAAATGTTCCCTTGGTATCTCTAATTTTCTTGAAGACATCTCTAGTCTTTCCCATTCTGCTCCCTCTATTTCTTTGCATTGATCACTGAAGAAGGCTTTCTTATCTCTTCTTGCTATTCCTTAGAACTCTGCATTCAGATGCTTATATCTTTCCTTTTCTCCTTTGCTTTTCACCTCTCTTCTTTTCACAGCTATTTGTAAGGCCTCCCCAGATAGCCATTTTGCTTGTTTGCATTTCTTTTCCATGGGGATGGTCTTGATCCCTATCTCCTGTACAATGTGACAAACCTCATTCCATAGTTCATCAGGCACTCTATGTATCAGATCTAGGCCCTTAAATCTATGTCTCACTTCCACTGTATAATCATAAGGGATTTGATTTAGGTCTTACCTGAATGGTCTAGCAGTTTTCCCTACTTTCTTCAATTTAAGTCTGAATTTGGTAATAAGGAGTTCATGATCTGAGCCACAGTCAGCTCCTGGTCTTGTTTTTGTTGACTGTATAGAGCTTCTCCATCTTTGGCTGCAAAGAATATAATCAATCTGATTTCAGTGTTGACTACCTGGTGATGTCCATGTGTAGAGTCTTCTCTTGTCTTGTTGGAAGAGGGTTTTTGCTATGACCAGTGCATTTTCTTGACAAAACTCTATTAGTCTTTGCCCTGCTTCATTCTGCATTCCAAGACCAACTTTGCCTGTTACTCCAGGTGTTTCTTGACTTCCTACTTTTGCATTCCAGTCCCCTATAATTAAAAGGACATCTTTTTTTGGGTGTTAGTTCTAACACGTCTTGTAGGTCTTCATAGAACCGTTCAACTTCAGCTTCCTCAGCGTTACTGGTTGGGGCATAGACTTCGATTACTGTGATATTCAATGATTTGCCTTGGAAACGAACAGAGATCATTCTGTCATTTTTGAGATTGCATCCAAGTACTGCATTTCAGACTCTTTTGTTGACCATGACGGCTACTCCATTTCTTCTAAAGGATTCCTGCCCACAGTAGTAGATATAATGGTCATTTTAATTAAATTCACCCATTCCAGTCCATTTTAGTTCGCTGATTCCTAGAATGTCAACGTTCACTCTTGCCATCTCCTGTTTGACCACTTCCAATTTGCCTTGACTCATGGAGCTGACATTCCAGGTTCCTATGCAATATTGCTCTTTACAGCATCGGACCTTGCTTCTATCACCAGTCACATCCACAGCTGTGTATTATTTTTGCTTTGGCTCCATCCCTTCATTCTTTCTGGAGTTATTTCTCCACTGATCTCCAGTAGCATATTGGACACCTACTGACCTGGGGAGTTCCTCTTTCAGTATCCTATCTTTTTTCCTTTTCATACTGTTCAGGGACTGCAGAATTTAGGAAGACCTCCATGATTTCATGGAATCCAGGAATTCCATCAGTTTCTCATAATGAAGAGTCAAGAAACATCCTTTCAAGTCACTGGCAGGAGGAAGAGGAAAGTAGAAACTCTTCTGAAGGCCACAGCTCAGGAACACATTAAAAGACAGATTTAATGAGACTGAGAACCTTTGATGCCCCATACTTTATAGAAAGAAGAGGTAAGAAAGCCTTCTTCAGTGATCAATGCAAAGAAAAAGAGGAAAATAATAGAATGGGAAAGAATAGAGGTCTCTTTAAGAAAAACGGAGATATGAGCAGAATATTTCATGCAAAGATGAGGACAATAAAGGACAGAAACTGTATGGACCTAACAGAAGCAGAAGATATTAAGAAAAAGTGGCAAGAATACACAGATGAACTATACAAAAAAAGGTCTTAATGACCCAGATAACCATGATGATGTGATCACTCACCTAGAGCCAGACATCCGGGATAGTGAACTCAAGTAGGTCTTAAGAACCATCACTACAGACAAAGCTAGTGGAGATGCTGGAATTCCAGCTGAGCTACTTCAAGTCCTAAAAGATGATGCTGTGAACGTGTTGTACTGAATATGCCAGCAAATTTTGAAAACTCAGCAGTGGCCACAGGACTGAAAAATGTCAGTTTTCATTCCAATCCCAAAGAAGGGCAAAGCCAAAGAATGTTCAATGTACCAAATAACTGCACTCATCTCACATGCTACAAAAGTAAATCTCAAAATTCTCCAAGTGAGGCTTCAATAGTACATGAACCAAGAACTTCTAGATGTTCAAGGTAGATTGAGAAAAGGCAGAGAACCAGAGATCCAGTTGCCAACATCATTTGGATCATAGAAAAAGCAAGCGAATTTCAGAAATACATCTATTTCTTCTTCATTGATTAAGCCAAAGCCTTTGACTTTGTGGATCACACCAAAATGTGGAAAATTCTTAAAGAAATGAGAATATCAGACCATCTTACCTGCCTCCTGAGAAATCTGCATGCAGGTCAAAAAGCAACAGTTAGAACTGCTTAAGATTCAAGGTAGGAAGAAAAGGGAATGACAGAGTATGGAATGATTGAATGGCATCACTGGCTCCATGGACATGAGTTTGAGCAAGCTCTGAGAGTTGGTGATGGACAGGGAGACTGGCATGCTGCAGTCCATGGGATTGCAAAGAGTTAGACACGACTGAGCAGCTTAACTGAACTTAATACCTTCTCACCCAATCAACAATGCTCAAATTTATAATTTGCTGCTGTTATTTAAGAAGACATTATTAGGGAAACCTAAAGACAGTAGAAGAGAGAAATTCAAGGACAAAACTAGAGGACCTTGAAGCCTCTGGCAGCTATATCAATAGGAAACCTTAAATAAGCCCAACTCATAATCACATTAACATGAAACCTGGTAATTTTGAAATTTGCCAGAGCCCTGAGATCCTGTAAAACCATTGTTATTATTAAAGAAATCCCACTGTGTTTTGTGGTCTGAGAAACAGCCTACAGCAAAGTGTCACTCTTTCCCTTATGACCTAGCTAAGATTTGTAGGTCATCCCCTTATTTACCTAGAACAACTCAGGAACAGACCCTCCAATTTCACATTGTTTGTCTTATAAATGATTAATTAGCTGAACTGTTTGCCCCAGTGACTTGTGAGAACTGTAATTTGAACAAATTTTAAAGTTTCTCTTCTGTTTGTATGGTTCTGAACTTTAACTCACCCCTAAGTTTAAACAAATATTGGGATGCTTAAACAAATAACAAATGAACCTTGGAGCAACACTCCCAAATGGATCCCTCTGGAGAATGTGTCGACTGTCAGGAAAAACATTTCTGACTCTAGTTTCCTATCACAGCATCTTATGAACCTGAACATCATATGAACTGTCTATTCATGCCACTGGTTCACGTCACTCTTCCATAAACAATTCTTTCTAGCCATGTTGACTCCTTGTTACAAAAATAAAATTCCTTTCTGGCTGACTAGGAGACACTTTCAAATTTTGTTCATTATACACATTGTAATCATCTTTTCAAATCAACTCCCTCATTTCTTTAGAGCATATTTGTTTTTTATCCAACAAAGCTTGCAATAAAGGGCAATTTATAAACCTCAGTCCCTGTCATGATTACCTTTATTTGTCAACTTGGCTGAGCCATAGTGCCTAGATATGTGGTCAAATATGTTAAGTGCATGTAACTATCAGCACAGCCAAGATGCAGAGCTATTTCGTCACCAAAAAGCACTTCTTTGTGCTTCTCTTTTATACATTCACTACCCCCTGCACCCTGATACTATGGGAGAACTTAAAGTAGAAGAGTGGAAGGATCTGAGAGCAGTCAACTGGATCAAGGATGTAGCTTATCCAACTTTGGGTGCCCTAGAAGTCTTAGACAAAGTGACCCGTGAATGTATATTTTTTATTCGTTTCATTTTTAGGGTCATTATTTTTAGAGTAGTTTTAGATTCACAGCAAAATTGTGAGGAAGGTGCAGATATCTCCCATGTATTCCCTGTGTCCACACATGTATAGCCTTCTCCATTCTCAACATTTTCTCCAAGATGGCGAAGTAGAAGGATGTGTGTTCAACTTCTCCTGCAAGAACTCCAAAATTATAACTTGCTGCTGAACAATGGTCAACAAGAGAATGTTGTATCCCACCAAAAAAAGATACCCTACATCCAAGCACAAAGAATAAGCCCCAGCAAGATGATAAGAGGTTCAAAGGCACGTTTAGAATCAAACCCCATACCCACCAGAGACTCTCTGGGGGCTCAAACAAACCTTGTGTGCACCAGGACCCAGAGCATCGACAGAGACTGAGATAGAACTGTGTTTGAGTGTCTCCTGTAGAAGTACTGGTCAGCAGTGGACTACTGTGGGGGCAGGGGCTCTCATTGCAGTAAACCTGGTTATGGCATAAGCTCTTTTGGAGGACATCACCATTAACCCCACAATACAGTTGCCAGAACTTACACAAGACTCAGGAAACAGATTCTTGGAGGTCACAACAGAATCTTGTGTGGGCCAGGGCTCAGAAGAAAGGAGCAGTGACCCAACAAGAGACTGACCCAGACTTGCCACTGAACTTCCAGGCATCTCCAGCAGAGGCATGGGTCGGTGGTTGCCTGATACAGGGTCGGGAGCAGTGAGTGAAACAGTGTCTGCATGGCACCTTTTGAACAAGGTTTCCATTATCTTCATTACCTCTAGGATAGTTTTGCCTCAGGTCAAATGACAAGGAGGGAACACAACCTTACCCATCAACAGAGATTGAATTAAAGATTTACTGAGCATGGCCTGGCTCATCAGAGCAAGACCCAGTTTCTTCCTCAGTGAGTCTCTCCCATCAGAAAGCTTCCATAAGCCTCTTATACTTCTCCATCTGAGGGCAGACAGAATGAAACCCACACTCACACAAAACTAACCAATCTGATCACACGGACCACAGCCTTGCTTAACTTAATGAAACTATGAGCCAGGCTGTGTAGGGCCACCCATGACAGACAGGTCATGGTGGAAAGCTCTGACAAAACAAGGTCCACTGGAGAAAATGAATGACAAACCTCTTCAATATTCTTGCCTTGAGAACCCCATGAACAGTATGAAAAGGCAAAAAGACAGGACACTGAAAGATAAACTCCCCAGGTTGGTAGGTGTCCAATATGCTACTGGAGATCAGTGGAGAACTAACTCCAGAAAGAATGAAGAGATGGAGCCAAAGCAAGAACAACACCCAGGTGTGAATGTGACTGGTGATGAGAGTAAAGGCCAATGCTGTAAAGAGCAATATTGAATAGGAACATGGAATGTTAGTTCCAGGCAAATTGAAAGTGATCAAAGAGGTGATTCAAGAGTGAACATCAACATTTTAAGAATCAGCAAACTAAAATGGACTGGAATGGGTGAATTTAACTCAGATGACCATTTTATCTACTACTGTAGGTAAGAATCCCTTAGAAGAAATGGAGTAGCAATCATAGTCAACAAAAGAGCTCAAGATGCAGTACTTGGATACAGTCTCAAAAACGACAGAATGGTCTCTGTTCATTTCCAGTGCAAACCATTCAATATCACAGTATCCAAGTCTATGCCCTGATCAGTAATGCTGAAGAAGCTGAAGTTAAACCATTCTCTGAAAACCTACAAGATGTTCTAGAACACTCAAAAATGATGTCCCTTTCATAATATGGGACTGGAATGCAAAAGTAGGAAGCCAAGAGATACCTGGAGTAACAGGCAAATTTGGCCTTGGAATACCAAATGAAGCAGGGCAAAGGCTAGCAGAGTTTTGCCAAGAGAATGCACTGCTCATAGAAAACACCCTCTTCCAACAACACAAAAGACTCTACACAAAGACATCACCAGATGCTCAATACCAAAATCACATTGATTATACTCTTTGCAGTCAAAGATGGAGAAGCTGGAACTTCAGCAGGAACAAGACAGGGAGCTGACTATGGCTCTGATCAGGAATTCCATATTGCCAAATTCAGACTAAAAATCAAGAAAGTATGGAAAACCAGTAGACCACAGAGGTATGGCCTAAATCAAATCCTTTATGATTATTCAAGAAATTAGATCTGATAGACAGAGTGCCTGAAGAATGCTGAATGGAGTTTCGTGACATTGTACATGAGGCAGTGATCAAGACCATCCCCAAGAAAAGAAATGCAAAATGGTGAAATGGGTGTCTGAGGAGGCCTTACAAAAAGCTGAAAAAAAAAAAAGAGAGAGAGAGAGAAGTGAATGACAAATAAGAAAAGGAAAGATATACCCATTTGAATGCAGAGTTTGAAAGAATAGCAAGGAGAGGTAACAAAGCCTTCCTCAGTGATCAATGCAAAGAAATAGAAGAAGGCAATAGAATGGGAAGACTAGAGATCTCATCAATAAAATTAGAGACAGGAACAGAACATTTCATGCAAAGATAGGCACAATAAAGGAAAGAAATTGTATGGACTTAATAGAAGCAGAAAATATAAAGAAGACGTGGCAAGAATACACAGAAGAACTATACAAAAAAGAACTTCATGTCCCAGATAAACAAGATGGCATGATCACTCACCTGGAGCCAGGCATCCTGGATTGCGAAGTCAAGTGGGCCTTATGAAGGATCACTATGAACAAAGCTAGTGGAGATGATGGAATTCCAGTTGAGCTATTTCAAATCCTAAAAGATGATGCTGTGAGAGTGCTGCACTCAGTATGTCAGCAAATTTGGAAAGCTTAGCAGTGGCCACAGGACTGGAAAAGGTCAGTTTTCATTCCAATCCCCCAAAAAGGCAATGTCAAAGTATGTTCAAATTACTGCACAAAAGTGCTCATCTCACACCCTGGCAAATTAATGCTCAAAATTAATCAAGCCAGGCTTCAACAATATGAGAACCGTGAACTTCCACATGTGCAAGCTGGATTTAGAAAAGGATCAGGAACCAGAGATCAAATTGCCAACATCTGTTGGATCATCAAAAGGCAAGAGAGTTCCAGAAAAACATCTACTTCTGCTTTATTGCCCATGCCAATTCCTTTGACTATGTGGATCACAGCAAACTGTGGAAAATTCTGAAAGAGATGGGAATACCAGACAACCTGACCTGCCTCATTAAACATCTGTATGCAGGTCAAGAAGCAACAGTTAGAATTGAACATGGAAAAACAGACTGGTTCCAAATTGGGAAAGGAGTACATCAAGGCTGTATATTTCCACCCTGCTTATGGAACTTATATGCAGACTACATAAAGAGAAATGCTGGGTTGGATGAAGCACAAGCTGGAATCAAGATTGCCGGGAGAAATATCAATAACCTCAGATATGCAGATGACACCACCTTTATGACAGAAAGCAAAGAAGAACTAAAGAGCCTCTTGATGAAAGTGAAAGAGGAGAGTGAAAAAGTTGGCTTAAAACTCAACATTCAGAAAACTAAGATCATGGCATCTGGTCCCATCAGTTCATGGGAAAGAAATGGGGAAACAATTGAGAGTTACAGACTATTTTTTGGGCTCCAAAATCACTGTAGGTGGTGACTGCAGCCATGAAATTAAAACACTTACTCCTTGGAAGAAAAGTTATGACAAACTTAGACAGCATATTAAAAAGCAGAGATATTACTTTGCCAATAAAGGTCCATCTAGTCAAAGCTATGATTTTTTCAGTAGTCACATATGGATGTGTGTTTGACTTTAAGGAAAACTGAGCACCTAAGAATTGATGCTTTTAGCTGTTGTATTGGAGAAGACTCTTCAGAGTCTCTTGGACTGCAAATAGTTCCAACCAGTCCATCCTAAAGGAAATCAGTCTTGAATATTCATTGGAAGAACTGATGCTGTAGCTGAAACTCGAATACTTTGATCACCTATGTGAAGACCTGACACATTGGAAAAGACCCTGATGCTCAGAAAAATTGAAGGCATGAGAAGAAGGGGCTGAAAGAGGATTAGATGGTTGGATGGCATCACCGACTCTACAGACATGAGTGTAAGTAAACTCTTGGAGTTGGTGATGGACAGGGAAGCCTGGGGTGCTGCAGTCCATGGGGTTGCAAAGAGTCAGACAAGACAGAACAACAGAACTGAACTGATTCTCAATACCTGCTACAAGTGTGGTACACTTGTTCCTATTGATGAATCTGCATTGGTAGATCATATTCACCTGAATTACTTAATCTACATTAAGGTTCTTCTTGGTATTGCATAGTCCATGGATTTTGCCTCCTTTATAATGACATGTACCCATCATTATAGTATCATACAATCTAATTTAACTGACCTAAAAATTCTCTGTGGTCTGCCTATTCATCCCTCCCCACCCCTCTGTCACCACTGATCTTTTCATTCTTTAGACTTTTGCCTTTTTCATAATGCTCTATAGTTGGAATCATACAGTTGGTAGTCCTTTCACATTGACTTGTTTCACCTAGTAATATGCCTTTAAGATTTCCCCATGGCTTCATTGTTCATTATTTTTTAGAACTGATTGATATTTCATTATTTGAAAGTACTACAGTTTATCCTTTCACCCACTGAAGGACCTCTTGGTTGCCTCCAAGTTTTCACAATTAAGAATAAGTTTTTCACAAATATTTGTATATAAATTATTTTTTATGGACAAGTTTTCAACTTCTTGGGATAAATACCAGTGAGCACAATTGCTTGACTGTATGTTAAACATATGCTTGATTTTGTAAGAAACGCAAGACTGTCTTCTAAGGTGGCTGTGTTGTGTTGCATTTTCACCTGTAGTGAATAAGACTTTTGGATTCTGGGAGAAGGTGAGGGTGGGATGATTTGAGGGAATTGCATTGAAACATTATACTACCATATGTGAAATAGGTGACCAGTCCAAGTTTGATGCATGAAGCAGGGCACTCACAGCTGGTACACTGGACAACCCAGAGGAATGGGTCGGGGAGTTAGGTGGGAGGTGTTTTGGGACAGGGACACAGGTACACCCATGATGATTCATGTCAATATATGGCAAAACCCACCATATTATTGTAAAGTAATTAGCTTTCAATTAAAATGAATAAATTAATTTTTTAAGAGTGCTGATTGTTTTACGTCTTTACTTCACATCCTTTGATAATGTCAGTGTTTTGGATTTTGGTCATTCTAATAGGTGTGTAATGGTATCTCACTGTTGTGTTACTTTGCATTTCTCTGATGACATATACCCTGATGTGGAGTATCTTTTCATATGTTTTACTTCCCCTTCTATATATCTTCTGCAGCAGAGTGTCTGTTAAGATTTTAGTTCATTTTGTAATCAAATTTTTTTTTATTGTTGAGTTTGAAGGGTTCTCTGTATATTTTAGATAGCAGTCCTTTATCAAATGTTTTTTTTTTTTTTTCAAATATTTTCTCCCTGTCTATGGCTTGTATTCTCATGGTCTGGACATTGTATTTCATGGAAAGTGAAGTTGCTCAGTTGTATCAGACTCTTTGTGTTCCCATGGACTATAGCTTATCAGGCTCCTTTGTCCATGGGATTTTCTGAGTGCTGGAGTGGATTGCCATTTCCTTCTCCAAGGGATCTTCCTGACCCAGGAATCGAACCCAGGTCTCCCACATTGCAGGCAGATGCTTTACCGTCTGAGCCACCAGAGAAGCCCCTATATTTCATAAAACAGAAGTTTTTCACTTTAATGAAGCCCAACTTATCAATTACTTCTTTCAAGGTTCATGAAATATATGTAATATAATATATATAGTCCATAACATCTTATCGGAAAACCTGAATGAATGTTTGGTCTGTCTACCTGGAGAAGGCTGATTATCATATTTCATATTACCTGATATATCATCTAGATTTCAACAAAACAGTACAAAGCACCCTAAAAGGTAAGACTAAAACACAGTCTAACGAGACTAACAAATTATCACAATAAGATTCAGCTATGATACAGATTTTGGAATTATCAGATAGGAAATTTAAAATAATTTTAATTTAAATGTTAAGGGCTCTAATAGAAAAAATGGAAAATGTGCAAGAACATATGAGTAATGTTAGTAGAAAGATGGAAATGCTAAGAATATGTTAAAAGAAAATGACAGAAATTCAGCATACTATAATAGAAATGAATAGTAGCATTGTTGGACACATAAATAAATTGAACAGAGCCAAGGAAAAAATTAGTAAGCTTAAAGATGCATCAATAAAAGAAGCTTTCTAAACTGAAATGCAAAAGAAAGAAAGAAAGAAACAGAACAGAACATCCAAGAACTCTGGGAAAATTTCAAAATATATAACATATACACAATTAGAATATTAGAAGTGGAGAATGAAGTAGAAGAAATAATTGGAGTAATATTGGCTGAGAACGTTCCAAAATTAATGACAGACACTAAACCACATGCAAAAAGAAAAGTTCAGAGAACACCAAGCAGGATAAAGTCCAAAATTATATACATATAGATTTTATATGCTTATATATATATATATATATATATTATTATATGTATTTAGAAGCATATTATATGTATACATATGACTGAGTCACATTGTTGTGCAGCAGAAACTAACACAACATTGTAAAGCAATTATATTTCAATAAGGAAGTGCCATAAAAAGAATACAATATTAAAGTTTGAGAAAACTGAAGATTAAGTGAAACTTGAAAGAAGTTAAAGGGTAAGAAGCCTAACCTATTAAAGAACAAGAACAAGAACTGTACAGAGGACTTCTCATAAAAATACACACAAACAAAGGAGGAGAGTGAAATATTAAAATATTTAAAGAAAATGGATACCAACCTAGTATTCTATACCCTGCAAAATAATTCTTTGAAAGTGAAGAGGAAATATAGTCTGCTTCATTAGGAGAAGGAATTTACCCCCATCAGGTTTGTCTTGCTAGTAATGTTAAAAGTTCTTCAAGAAGAAAGATAATGTGGGTCATAAGTTTAGATCTATGTAAGGAAAGCAACCATCAGAGAAGGAATACATGACTGGAAAATAAGATATTTTACTTCTTCTTCATTGATATTCTATATAACTGTTCAAAGTAATAATGCTAACAATGTATTAGGTGATTATAGCATACAGATAAATTAAATGAATGACAGCAATGTTATAATGGACAGGACAAAGAGTTGGTTACATCTGCTATGTTACCTTCATTATCCATGAAATGCTCTAGTGTTATCTGAAAGGTGAATTGGATCAATAGGAAATTTATATTGCAAAGGCTTGGGCAACCACTAAATTATTCAGGAAGTTTATTAGACTTCAGTGGATGATGAAAAACTGAAATGAATTCGGGGCTAAATATCTAAATCACTAAAACATAGAGGCATTTTAAAAAGAGCATAAAGCTAATGTTTAACCAAAAGAAAGAGGAAAAGAAATCAATTCATGGAAAGGGAAAGAGATTTGTAAAATGATATGAGGATCTCCAGTCGGATACATGGATAAATAAAAAATAGACCTGTTTGCAACATTCATTAATAAAAAAAAAATAGCCCTAGCATTTAAGCCTTCTACATTATAAACACCAGCAGAACAGTGACCACAGGTGGCATAGTTGGGGATGAGACATACTTGGTAATGGCAAAATATGGTGTTAGCTTATTAAACTAATTGAAGAGAGTAGACAATTCAGAAAATACACATAAGAATGCATTAAAAATATTAAAAACTACTTCCTGGTGAAAGTTTATTTTGTTTTGGTTTCTTACTGTAAGCTTATTTAAAAACTGAGATGAATAGAAATTATGACACGGAATGTTCCTGTTTTGCATATTTCAAGATTTTCTACTTGTTCTGATTTGGTGTTTCCCATTCAAAGCAACTATATTATGATCTCATGGCTTCCATGAAATAGCTTTACCTATTTTTATCGATGTAAATGTTTTTCTGTATGTCTTTTTTATTTTTCTTTTTGATTTTTATTTGCAACTTGAATGATGTTAAAGTCAGGTAAAATAAGATCAAGTTAATTTATCCATTCTAGAAATATTTACTGATTAACTACTTTGTGCCAAGTATTTTCCTGGACACATCAATCGGGATAATAGAGAATAACTCCTGGTTTTGTGGAACTGTGTTGGAGAGAGTTAATATCTTACATACTATGCAGCAGACTTTTACTTAATCCTCTTGATAATCATATATTTTTAAAATATTTTACATAAGGAACTGAAATCTAGATAAATCAAATGACTTGGGAACATCACATGTCTAAGAAAAAACTGAGCCAAGTTTATAACCTAATTTTCCCTTTGACTTTCTGGATAACTTCAGGAAAAGCCATTGTTCTTGCTACAGGAATGATTATGCTATATTTGAGGGAAGAAAATTTCTAAAAACAAATGGGAAAATAACCAGTCAGAGCCCCAGTCCTGTCTGTTCAATTTTTTAGTATTTGATAGGCATCAGTGATTTCAGATAAATATTTTCTCTTCCAGTATTTAAGGACAAACATATCATCTTAGATGTTGCAACTTGTATGAGGGTCAGAATATTTCAGGCACTTAGATCCAATACTTTAGATTGGACTTTGTTTACAGAGATCCTAACATGAATAGATGAATTTTTATAGTGCATCTTTAATCATAAGGGAAAGGCCATTAGTTAAGTTCAGTTCAGTCGCTCAGTCCTGTCTGACTCTTTGCGACCCCATGAATCCCAGCACGCCAGCCTCCCTGTTCATCACCATCTCCGGGAGGTCACTCAGATTCACGTCCATCGAGTCAGTGATGCCATCCAGCCATCTCATCCTCGGTCGTCCCCTTCTCCTCCTGCCCCCAATCCCTCCCAGCATCAAAGTCTTTTCCAGTGAGTCAACTCTTCGCATCAGGTGGCCAAAGTACTGGAGTTTCAGCTTTAGCATCATTCCTTCCAAAGAAATCCCAGGGCTGATCTCCTTCAGAATGGACTGGTTAGATCTCCTGGCAGTCCAAAGAACTCTCAAGAGTCTTCTCCAACACCACAGTTCAAATGCATCAATTCTTCTGTGCTCAGCCTTCTTCATAGTCCAACTCTCACATCCATACATGACCACAGGAAAAACCATAGCCTTGACTAGACGAACCTTAGTCGGCAAAGCAATGTCTCTGCTTTTGAATATGCTGTCTAGGTTGGTCATAACTTTTCTTCCAAGGAGCAAGAGTCTTTTAATTTCATGGCTGCAGTCACCATCTGCAGTGATTTTGGAGCCCCTCAAAATAAAATCTGACACTGTTTCCACTGTTTCCCCATCTATTTCCCATCAAGTGATGGGACCGGATGCCATGATCTTTGTTTTCTTAATGTTGAGCTTTAAGCCAACTTTTTCACTCTCCTCTTTCACTTTCATCAAGTGGCTTTTTAGTTGCTCTTCACTTTCTGCCATAAGGGTGGTATCATCTGCATATCTGAGGTTATGTTGACTACCCACTGTGATGGATATCAATAAACATTTAAAAAAATAAGCCAAACATTCCCAAAGCAGTTTTTATTTTGATCTCGATGTAATCTCTTCTTTTTATGTTTTGCTTCATATGGTTTACCCTAAATGATTTCCTTCACTCATATGGATTTAACTTCCTTACCTTATACTTCAGTAACTTCTGCTCTGAACTTTCTTCTGAGGTCTTTGACCATATTTTTCAGCTACTAGCTGGATTTCTCCATCTGAATGACACAAAGGCAGTTAAAACACAGAGGGACTGGAAGCATGTTATCTTCTCCCATACAAGTGTATGTCCCTTCTTGTATTCACTTAAGCCTGTTAATGTCTCAACAATCTATACTCCATGTCCCAAGATAGATAAATAGAAGTCATCCTTAGTTACTTACTCTCTCTAATCTCCCATTGTCAATATGTCTTGTCAATTCCATTCTCATAACTCAAATGCACCCTCTCTAATACATCCACAAGGCTTTAGTACATGTTCTACTGGGAACTTTTGAAGTATTAAACTATCATAGCAATGATTTACCCACATGAGAACAACACTGCCACTGGAAAAAGACATGCATTCAATTACTGATTCTTATAATTGACTGTAATATAATCTGAATAATGAGGAATCTGAGGATCTAAGTGGAGTGACAGATAACAAAATTTTGTAGGTTCAGTGTATTATGCTTCACTGATAGCTTAGTTGGTAAAGAATCCACATGCAGTGCAGGAGACCCCATTTCAATTACTGGGTTGGGAAAATCCACTGGAGAAGGGATAGGCTACCCACTCCAGTATTCTTAGGATTCCCTTGTGGCTCAGCTGGTAAAGAATCTGCCTGCAATGTGGGAGATCTGGGTTTGATCCCTGGGTTGGGAAGATTCCCAGGAGAAGGGAAAGGCTACCCACTTCGGTATTCTAGCCTGGAGAATTTCATGGACTGTACAGTCCATGGGGTCACAAAGAGTCAGACATGACTGAGTGACTTTCACTCAAGTGTATTACAGATCCTAGTGGTCAAAGAATGTTTTAGAATTTATTCTTTCCAGTAACCACAATTCTTCCACAACTCCCATATCCAAAAGGTAGGAAGTTATAGTTAAGGAATAGGACTGTGAAATAGTTGTTGTTATTGGAAAGAATAAAGTCTTAGCATATGGCCGTGGGAGTGACTGAGCTTCTCATGTGGCACTGGGTGGAGAAGTTCCTGTAGAGTATGAAATGGCAACCCAATCCAGTATTATTTCCTGGAAAATTCCATGGACAGAGGAGCCTGGATGGCTACAGTCCATGAGGCCACAAAGAGTCTGGCACTACTGAGAAACTGAACACACACATAGTGGAATGATTAAGTAAGAGGTGGAAAACAAGTTCACTGGAGTAGAGGAAAAGGAAGTGAGAGGACAAGGGACTGGTTGGACCATCTTTGCTTATACTGAAATTGCCCGTAATTAAGACAAGAGTTGTGTGTGAGAGATTGACAGCCAGCCAAGGGTCTGTAAATGCCTGCAACAGGAGGAGGGACAGTGGGGTCTGTGCTGTGAAAAGATGAGATATTTTGCAAATGGAGGCATTTATGTTGATGGTGATCATTTCCAAGGTGTCCAGAGAATGACTTTCAGGAGTTGAGGGCAGGTCGGACAAATCATCAGAAAATAAGATGCAGAATGCCCTTCAGAGTCCAGAAAATGAAGAATGGGTGACTCAGGTCTTGTGGCTTTTTTTTCATAATTGTCATTAACATATGTAGAAAGCAGGAGGAAATGTATTTTTTTTTTCTTTTTCATTCTGGTAAAAACATATAACTTTTAAACTCAGATTTTTAAGTGTACAGTGCACTCTTGCTAAATAGATGTACACTGTTGTACAGCAGACCTCTAGAAATTGTTCTTATTTGTGCAGAACTTAATGTCCATTGCACAGCAACTCCCTCAAATCCTGGCAACCACCATTCTACCCTCTGCTCCTCCTAGTCTGACTTATTTGGATAACATATAGATGGAATCATTCAGTATTTCTCCTTCTGTGATGGTTTATTTCACATATAATGGCCTCAAGTTTCAACCATAGTGTAGCACATGACAGGATTTCCTTTCCTTTCAAAGATGAATAATATTTTTTGTATGCATACCTCATACTTTCTTTATCCATGCACCTGTCAGTGAGCATTTAGGTTATTTCCACTTAATGTCTGTTGTGAATAATGCTGCAATAAATATGAGATTGCTTATATCCATTATAGATCCTGATTTTATTTCCTTTAATAGATACCTAGAAGTGAGATTGCTGGATAATACAGTTGTAGGTTTTTTAATTTTCTGAGGAAACTTCACACTGCTTTCTCTAATGGCCACACCAATTCACATTCCCACTGTCAATGCAGGAGAGTTCCCTTTCTCCACACCCTCTTGGCAGAACTCACTATTGTTTGCCTTTTTTATGATAGCCATTCTGATATGTACGAGCTTCCCTGGTGACTCAGGTTTGATCCCTAGGTGGTGAAAATCCCCTGGGGAAGAGAATGGCTCCCCAACTCCAATATTCTTGACTGTAGAATTTCATGGACAGAGGGGCCTGGTGAGCTGTAGTCTATAGGATAGCAAAGAGTCAGACACAACTGAGCAACTGACACACACACACACTAACATTCTGATGAGTGTGAGGTAATACCTCATCGTGGTTTTGATTTGCATTTCCCTGATGGTTTGTGATTTCGACTGACTTCTCATGTGCCTTTTGGCCACTTGTATAACTTTGGAAAAAATTGTCTGTTTGGGCCCATATTTTAATCTGTTTGTCTTCTTGATGTTGAGTTATATGAAGGGCTTTTTTTTTTTTTTTGGATATGAATCCCCCATTGCAAAAAATAAAAAGCATTCATGCTTTTGAACTGTGGTGTTGGAGAAGACCATTGAAAGTCAATTTAACTGCAAGATCAAACCAGTCAATCCTAAAAGAAATCAACCCTGAATATTCATTGGAAGGACTGATACTGAAGCTGAAACTCCAGTACTTTGGCCAACTGATGGGAAGAGCCAACTCATTAGAAAAGACCCTGATGTTGAGAAGGATTGAAGACAAGAGGAGAAGGGGATGACAGAGGATGAGATGGTTGGATGGCATCACCAGCTCAATGGACATGAGTTCAAGCAAGCTCTGGGAGACGGTGATGGGCAGGAAATCCTGGCGTGCTGCAGTCTATGGGTCACAAAGATTCAGACAGGACTGAGTGACTGAACAACAACAGCAACAACCCCTCATCATATGTAGAATTTGTAAACCTTTCCTCTATTTCTGTAGGTTGCTTTTTCACTTTGTTTTTTTAAATGATATATAGTTGACTTACAATACTATATTACAGTATACAGCATAGTGATTCAGTTTTTTGTAGATTATACTCCATTTAAATTTATTGCAAAACAGTGGCTATATTTCCCTGTTCTGTGCAATATATCCTTGTTGTTGACCTAGTTTACACATAGTAGCTTGTATGTGTTAATCCCATACTGCTATCTTGCCCTTCCCCCAAACCACTGATAAACACTAGTTTGTACTCTGTATTTGTGGGTCTGCTTCTTCTTTGTTTCATTCACTATTTTGTTGTAGATTCGAAATATAAAATGATATTACACAGTATTTGTCTTTCTTTTTCTTAATTTGACTTATTTCTCTGAGGATAATTCCTCACAAGTCCATCCATGTTGCTGCACATAGCAGATTTTCATTCTTTTTGTGGCTGAGTAATACCCTATTATGTGTGTGTGTTTGTGTGTATGTACATGTGCACTACTCTATATACAACACTGCTTCTTTATCCGTTGATGAGCATTTGGTTTGCTTCCATATCTTGGCTACTATGTTTACTAGTGGGATTTCTCCTTTCTTACGAATTGGTACCTCTTTTCTGTTTAGAGAAGATCCTCTAACAATTATTTCAGGGTTGGTTTACTTTCAATTAACTCATAATTTTTGCTTGTCTGAGAGGTTATTTTATGTCTCATTCAATTCTGAGTGATAATCTATTGGTAGATATTCTAGGTTATAAGTATTTCTCTTTCAGCACTTTAAATATCAATATATCAGGCCACTCCCTTCAGGCCTGCAAAATTTCTATACAAAAATCAACAGATAGCCTTAAGGAAGTTCCCTTTTATGGATTCTGTCATTTTTCTTGCTGCCTTTAGAATCCTCTCTTGATTTCTTACTCCTGCCATTTTAATTATACTACATCTTAGTGTGGTTTTATTTTGGTTCATCTTGTTTGGTAACCTGTGTGGTTTCTATACTTGGATGTGTTTCCTTCTTCTGGTTTGGGAAGTTTTCATTCCTAATTTCATCAAATACATTTTACCATCTTCTCTTTCTTTTGTCCTTCTGAGATGCCTATAAATGAATGCTGATATACTTAATGTTACCATAGGTCTCTTAAACCGTTCTCATTTTTGGTTTGTCTTTTAGTTATTCTAACTTGTGATTTCCATAATTGTGCATTCTTGTGTATTATCCTGTCTGCTGTTTACTCTTGTGTGGTTTTCAATCAGTTACTGTATTCTTCAACTCTGTTTTTTTTTTTTTTAATTTTCTATATTCTTGTTAAAATTTTGACTGTGTTTATTTTTTTCTAGTTCAGTTAGCATTATTATTACTAATTCTTTGGACTCTTTACATAGTACATTATTTATCTCTGCTTTTTTTGTCAAAGTATTTGTCTCAGTCTTTCAATGGAGACCAGTCCTTCTATCTTCCCATTTGTCTCTGCCTCTCTGATTTTAAGTGAATCAATTATATATTATGGTCTTGAAGGGATGTCCTTTTGGGGGAGCATCCTTGTACACTCTGTGTGGTACCCAGTGGGAGGGGGTTGCTGGATTTGATGGACCATAAGACTTGTCTTTCCTCAGGGTGTGCCAGCAGCTATCGCCTTGGTAGCAGATTGATGGTGCCAGGGCTGGAGCCAGATGTGAGGCAGAGACTTACTCTATTCTTAGTGGCCGTCTCAGCACTATCGGGGGCAGGGTGGGGTCCCAAATTTCTGGAGCAAAAGCCCTAATTGTCAGGCTAGAGCTGGCTGTGTTCCCTCTGTGTACACTCACCTCTCCTAGCACTGCAACCCTTGCTGCAGAGGGACAAGAGGGGCCTGTGCACATTGGAAAAAAGGAGTCAGTCTACAGGCTGGCTGCTGACAGAGGTCCAGGCTACCTCCAATGCACCACCTGTGCCAGCATCAGCAGTAGCATCTCCCACCCATCTTAAGCATAGCTTCTGGTCTAAGACATCTTGGTCCCTCCCAGCTTATAACTTCCCCAGCCTCTGTTGTCCCTGCCTTGTTGAAGGGGGGTGATATTGGGCATGTGAGGCCCTCATGGGCTCTGGGCACGTTCTGGGTCATCTGCTGTGGCAGTCTGGCTTCCATCAGTGATCAGGACTTTTCCCAATGGGCTGCCTGTGTAAGTGTATTCCATGAGCATGGCCCCAGCTGTTCCATCCAGATGCCGCCATGGGCCAGATGCATTTCTGCTTTCCACATCCCAGCTCTCTGTCTCGTCATGGCAGCCCCTGCTCCAGTGCAGAGCATCCACATGAAGTAAGCAGGGCATGTGTAGGGGTGGGTAGTTGTGGTGAAGACAGGAAGCCACAAGTGCAGTCTAAATCTGTCCTCTCCACCATGCCTTGGGAGTAAGCCCCTGAGCACATGGTCCTCAGTGGGGGAATCCAGGCTTCCTACAGCTTTCCTGTTAGTCCATATGGCTCTGAAACCAGCTAAGGGTGCTTGTCTTCCCTGTGTCAGACCCCAGGTCTGGTGTGCCCAATATATAGCTCGAACCGCTCACACCCAGGGTAGATTTCCACCTGTGTAATCTCCCTTATATTCTGAGCCCTCTCCCAGGGGCACAGGTCAGGACTTGAATGCTCCTTTTCCCTCCCTGCCCTATTTCCTGTGGTCTTTCTTAGAGCTTTAGTTCAGGAAATTTTCTGCAATTTTCCAGTTAGTTTTTTGAGATAATTGTTCCACATGTTGATGTATTCTTTTTTTAAATTGATTTAGTTTTCATTTGAAGTATAATTTCATTACAAAATTTTGTTGTTTTCTGTCAAACATCAACATGAATCAGCTATAGGTATACATATGTCCCCTCCCACTTGTACATCCCTCCCATCTTCCTCTGCACCCCACCCCTCTGTTTTGATACAGAGGCCTTTTTTTGAGTTCACTAAAGCATACAGCAAATTCCCATTGGCTATCTATCTCAAAAATCACTGCAGATGGTGATTGCAGCCATGAAATTAAAAGATGCTTACTCCTTGGAAGAAAAGTTATGACCAACATAGATAGCATATTCAAAAGCAGAGACATTACTTTGCCGACTAAGGTTCGTCTAGTCAAGGCTATGGTTTTTCCAGTGGTCATGTATGGATGTGAGAGTTGGACTGTGAAGAAGGCTGAGCACCGAAGAATTGCTGCTTTTGAACTGTGGTGTTGGAGAAGACTCTTGAGGGAGTTGGTGATGGACAGGGAGGCCTGGCATGCTGTGATTCATGTTGTCGCAAAGAGTTGGACATGACTGAGCGACTGAACTGAACTGAACTGAACTGAATGTAAAGCTGTATATTGTCACCCTGATTATGTAACTTATATGCAGAGTACGTCATGAGAAATTCTGGACTGGATGAAGCACAAGCTGGAATCAAGATTGCCTGGAGAAATATCAATAACCTCAGATATGCACATGAAAATACCCTTTTGGCAGAAAGTGAAGAGCTAAAGAGCATCTTGATGAAAGTAAAAGAGGAAAGTGGAAAAGTTGGCTTAAAGCTAAAGATCAGAAAACTATCATGGCATCTGGTCCCATCACTTCATGGCAAATAGATGGGACATCAGGGGAAACAGTGACAGACTTTATTTTGGGGGCTCCAAAATCAGTGCAGATGGTGACTGCATCCATGTAATTAGAAGACACTTACTCCTTGGAAGGAAAGTTATGACCAACCTGGACAGTATATTAAAAAGCAGAGACATTATTTTGCCAAGAAATGTCTGCCTAGCCAAGGCTATGGTTTTCCCAGTAGTCATGTATGGATGTGAGAGTTGGACTGTGAAGAAAGCTGGGTGCTGAAGAATTAATGTTTTGGAACTGTGGTGTTGGAGAAGACTCTTGAGAGTCCCATGAACTTCAAGGAGATCCAACCTGTCCATCCTAAAGGAGATCAGTCCTTCATTGGAAGGACTTGATGTTGAAGCTGAAACTCCTATGCTTTGGCCACCTGATGCGAAGAACTGACTCATTTGCAAAGACTCTGATACTGGGAAAGACTGAAGGTGGGAGAAGGGGATGACAGAGCATGATATGGTTGGATGACATCACCAACTCAGTGAACATGGGTTTGGGTGGACTCTGGGAGTTGGTGATGGACAGGGAGTCCTGGCATGCTGCAGTTCATGGGGTCACAAAGAGTCGAACACGACTCAGTGCCTGAACTGAACTGAATGTAAGTTTCCATGTTACTCTCTCCATACATCTCATCTCACCCTCTTCTTCCTTCTCCCTGGGTCAATAAGTCTGTTCTCTATGTCTGTTTCTCCGTTGCTGCCTTGAAAATAAATTCATCAGTACCATCTTTCTAGATTACATATATATGCATTGTTGTTCAGTCATAAATCATGTCGGACCCATGGACCCTTTAGGGTCCTCTATCCATGAGGTTCTCCAGGCAAGATATATGCATTAGTTAATGATATTTATTTTTTTTTTCTTTCTGACTTACTTCACTTTGTATATGTATAAAAGATTCTAGGTTCATCCACCTAATTAGAGCTAACTCATATGTGCTCCTTTTTATGTCTGAATAATATTCCATTTTGTAGCACAACTTCTTTATCCATTCATCTGTTGATGGGAATCTAGGTTGGTTCCATGTTCTAGCTATTGTAAATAATGCTACAATGAATATTGGGGTACATGTGTATTTTTCAAGTTTGTTTACCTCATGGTATATTCCTAGTAGTGGGATTGCTGGGTCACATGGTAGTTTTATCCCTAGTTCTTAAAGGAATCTCCATAATACCATCTTCCATAGTGGCTGTATCAATTTGCATTCCCACCATCAGTGCAAAAGGGTCCCCTTTTCTTCACACCTTCTCCAGCATTTATTTTTTGCAGACATTTTGATGATGGCCATTCTGACTGGTGTGAGATGATATCTCATTGTAGTTTTGATTTTCATTTCTCTAATAATGAGTGATGTTGACCATCTTTTCACATGTTTGTTACCCATCTGTATGTCTTCTTTGGAGAAATGTTGGTTTATGTCTTTTTTCCACTTTTGACTGGGTTGTTTGTTTTTCTGGCATTGAAAAAGCATTGCATGCTTTTGTATTTTGGGATTAATCTTTTGTCAGTTTTTTTCATTTTCTATTATTTTCTCCTATCCTGAAGATTTTCTTTTCACCTTGTTTATAGTTTCCTTTGCTGTGCAAAATCTTTAAAGTTTAATCAGGCTGTAGTTGCTTACTTTTGTTTTTTACCCCATTACTCTAGGAAGTGTGTCATAGAGGATCTTGTTTTGATTTATGTCATCAACTGTTATGCCTATGTTTTCCTGTATAAGTTTTATAGTTTCTGGTCTTACATTTAGGCCTTTAATCCGTTTTAAATTTATCTCTGTGCACAGTGTTAGGAAGTGTTTTAATTTCATTCTTTTACATGTAGCTGTCCAGTTTCCCCATCACTACTTATGGAATAGGCTGTCTTTGCCCCCATTGTATATTCTTTCCTCTTTTGTGAAAAACATTACCCATAGGTGTGTGGCTTTATTTCTGGTCTTTCTATCTTGTTCCATTAGTCTGTATTTCTGCTTTGTGCCAGTATCATACTGTCTTGATGACTGTAACTATGTAGTATAATCTGAAATCAGGAAGGTTGATTCTTTCAGCTGCATTCTTTCTCAAAACTGTTTTGGTTATTCAGGGTCTTTTTTGTCTTCATATGAATTGTGACCATTTGGTGATGTCCATGTGTAGAGTCTTCTCTGGTGTTGTTGGAAGAGGGTGTTTGCTATGACCAGTGCGTTCTCTTGGCAAAACTCTATTAGCCTTTGCCCTGCTTCATTCCATATTCCAAGGTCAAATTTGCCTGTTATTCCAGGTGTTTCTTGACTTCCTAATTCTGCATTCCAGTCGCCAATAATGAAAAGGACATCGTTTTTGTGTGTTAGTTCTAAAAGGCCCTGTAGGTCTTCATAGAACCGTTCAACTTCAGCTTCTTCAGCATTACTGGTTGGGGCATAGGCTTGGATTACTGTGATATTGAATGGTTTGCCTTGGAAACAAACAGAGATCATTCTGTCATTTTTGAGATTGCATCCAAGTACTGCATTTCAAACTCTTTTGTTGACCATGATGGCTACTCCATTTCTTCTAAGGGATTCCTGCCCACAGTAGTAAATATAATGGTCATCTGCGTTAAATGCACCCATTCTAGTCCATTTTAGTCTGTTGATTCCTAAAATGTTGACATTCACTCTTGCCATCTCCTGTTTCACCACTTCCAATTTGCCTTGATTCATGAACCTAACATTCCATTTTAGTTCACTAATTCCTAAAATGTTGACGTTCACTCTTGCCATCTGCTGTTTGAACACTTCCAATTTGCCTTGATTCATGGACCCAACATTCCATGTTCCAATGAAATATTCCTCTTTACAGCATCAGACCTTGCTTCTATCACCAGTCACATTCACAACTGGGTATTATTTGCTTTGGCTCCATCCCTTCTTTCTTTCTGGAGTTATTTCTCCACTGATCTCCAGTAGCATATTGGCACCTCCTGACCTGGGGAGTTCATCTTTCAGTGTCCTATCTTTTTGCCTTTTCATACTGTTCATGGGGTTCTCAAGGCAAGAATACTGAAGTGGTTTGCCATTCTCTTCTCCAGTGGACCACATTCTGCCAGACCTCTCCACCATGACCCTCCTGTCTTGGGTAGCCCCACCTGGCGTAGCTCAGTTTCATTGAGTTAGACAGGCTGTGGTCCATGTGATCAGATTGATTAGTTTTCTGTGATTATGGTTTCAGTGTGTCTGCCCTCTGATGCCCTCTTGCAACACCTACCATCTTACTTGGGTATCTCTTCACGGCTGTTCCAGCAAAGTGCAGCTGCTGCTCCTTACCTTGGATGAGGGCTATCTCCTCATGGCTGCCCCTCCTGACCTTGAACATGGGGTAGCTTCTCTCAGCCCTCCTGCAGCCGTGTAACTGCTGCTGCTTGGTGGTGAGGTTGCTCCTATCTGCTGCCGCCCTGACCTCGGGCATTGGGTAGCTCCTCTCGGCCTCTGCCCCTGACCTTGGGCGAGGGGTAGCTCCTCTCGGCCATCCTTTTTCATGGTCCATGGCAGCCGGTGTGCTTCTGCTCTATACAGTCAGCAAAAACAAGAACATGAGCTGACTGTGGCTCAGATCATGAACTCCTTATTGCCAAATTCAGACTCAAATTGAAGAAAGTAGGGAAAACCACTAGACTATTCAGGTATGACCTAAATCAAATCCCTTATGATTATACAGTGGAAGTGAGGAATAGATTTAAGGGCCTAGATCTGATAGATAGAGTGCCTGAAGAACTATGGAATGAGGTTCGTGACATTGTACGGGAGACAGGGATCAAGACCATCCCCATGGAAAAGAAATGCAAAAAAGCAAAATGGCTGTCTGGGGAGGCCTTACAAATAGCTGTGAAAAGAAGAGAGGCGAAAAGCAAAGGAGAAAAGGAAAGATATAAGCACCTGAATGCAGAGTTCCAAAGAATAGCAAGAAGAGATAAGAAAGCCTTCTTCAGTGATCAATGCAAAGAAATAGAGGAAAACAACAGAATGGGAAAGACTAGAGATCTCTTCAAGAAAATTAGAGATACCAAGGGAACATTTCATGCAAGGATGGGCTCGATAAAGGACAGAAATGGTATGGACCTAACAGAAGCAGAAGATATTAAGAAGAGGTGGCAAGAATACACAGAAGAACTGTACAAAAAAGATCTTCACGACCCAGATAATCATGATGATGTGATCACTAATCTAGAGCCAGACATCTTGGAATGTGAAGTCAAGTGGGCCTTAGAAAGCATCACTACGAACAAAGCTAGTGGAGGTGATGGAATTCCAGTTGAGCTGTTTCAAATCCTGAAAGATGATGCTGTGAAAGTGCTGCACTCAATCTGCCAGCAAATTTGGAAAACTCAGCAGTGGCCACAGGACTGGAAAAGGTCAGTTTTCATTCCAATTCCAAAGAAAGGCAATGCAAAAGAATGCTCCAATTACCGCACAATTGCACTCATCTCACATGCTAGTAAAGTAATGCTCAAAATCCTCCAAGCCAGGCTTCAGCAATACGTGAACCGTGAACTCCCTGATGTTCAAGCTGGCTTTAGAAAAGGCAGAGGAACCAGAGATCAAATTGCCAACATCCGCTGGATCATGGAAAAAGCAAGAGAGTTCCAGAAAAAACATCTATTTATGTTTTACTGATTATGCCAAAGCCTTTGACTCTGTGGATCACAATACACTGTGGAAAATTCTGAGAGAGATGGGCATACCAGGCCACCTGCCCTGCCTCTTGAGAAACCTATATGCTGGTCAGGAAGTAACAGGTAGAACTGGACATGGAGCAACAGACTGGTTCCAAATAGGAAAAGGAGTATGTCAAGTCTGTATATTGTCACCCTGCTTATTTAACTTCTATGCAGAGTACATCATGAGAAACGCTGGACTGGAAGAAATACAAGCTGGAATCAAGATTGCCAGGAGAAATATCAAGAACCTCAGATATGGAGATGACACCACCCTTATGGCAGAAAGTGAAGAGGAACTAAAAAGCCTCTTGATGAAAGTGAAAGGGAAGGGTGGAAAATTTGGCTTAAATCTCAACATTCAGACAAGTAAGATCATGGCATCTGGTCCCATCACTTCATGGGAAATAGATGGGGAAACAGTGGAAACAGTGTTAGACTTTATTTTGGGGGGCTCCAAAATCACTGCAGATGGTTATTGCAGCCAAGAAAGTAAAAAAACACTTACTCCTTGGAAGGAAAGTTATGACCAACCTAGATAGCATATTAAAAAGCAGTGAACCTCTCCCCCATAGCTGTCTCTGGGTGAACTATCAGTGTGGGTCTCAGTTTGTGAGAACTGGTCTCCCCATTTGGGCATCCTGAGGAGACTCAAGACCTTTTGGGTTGAGTTCCTGGCTCCATCAGGGCTGAGAGCTGGGCAGAATGTGGGAACCTTGTTCTGAAGGAGCTGCCAACTGAGATCTGCTTCCTTTTAACTAGGACTGGGACATTTCAGGGTGAAAGCTGTGCCTTGAGACTGCTCATTCTTTTCAGGACAGAAAATAACATTCATCTGGTAGAGATTTACAGGAGTATCATTACCTGACTATGATCTGACCTTAATAAGCAAGGGTATGAAACCAAGAAGTCTGCAACAACTAACCACACCCATCTCTCACAATTGCTTTTAAAGGAATTTGTTGAAAATTTTCAGTAACTTTGGATTCTTAGTGCATTAGCCACCCATCTCCTTGTATGAATTTTTAATAAACCTTTCCCTGTTCCAAAGTCTAAAGTTTAGTTTGAAGGACCTCACTCTGAGTCAGGCACACAGACTTGTCATTTCAGCAACAACAGTACTGTCTAAGGACAGATGTTGCCTCTCTTAAACAACAGCAGAGACTGGCCAAGTGCTCACAATTATTCATGAGTTACCCACTGACTTGGCTTGGTTAAACTTTAGCCAAACTTCTGTCCTTTGAGCTTCAGCCTTCCACCAAGCTTGAGCAACAGTAAAGAATAGCCGTGATAGGAACACGTGTGAATGTGTTTCCTGCGAGGCCTGATGCACTTGTGAAGATGGGTTCTGAAACAAGTCCCTTCTGGTAGATGAAGCTTTGCCATGGCTGGGCATAACCATGAAGATTCAGACATTTCTCTCTCCTTTAACAACTCATTCTGGGAATCACCTCTCTACAGAGGAAAACATTTGCTGTTAAACTGCTCCATCATACTGTCTGTTCATCCATCCCCACAACTTGCCCCATCTCACACACAGACACACACACACACAGTTCCTGTTTGTCCTGCTTATCCTTTCATTTAAAAGAAACATCTTTTTCTGTTCGATTTTGAGACATGTGAACAACTTGTAGTCCTAGGTATTCTCTGTATCACCATCAGTTCAGTTCAGTTTTTCAGTCATGTCTGACTCACTGTGACCCCATGGGCTGCAGTATGCCAGGCTTCCCTGTCTATCACTAACTCTTGGAACTTGCTCAAACTCAAGTCTATTGAATCAGTGATGCCATCCAACCATCTCATCCTCTGTTGTCCCCTTCTCCTCTAGCCTTCAATCTTTCCCAGTATCAGGATCTATTCCAGTGAGTCAGTTCTTTGCATCAGGTGACCAAATTACTGCAAGTTCAGCTTCAGCATCAGTCCTTAAAATGAATATTCAGGAATGATTTTCTTTAGGATTGACAGGTTGGATCTCCTTTCTGTCCAAGGGATTCTCAAGAGTCTTTTCCAACACCACAGTTCAGAAGCATCAGTTCTTCAGTGTTTAGTTTTCTTTATGGTCCAACTCTCATAACCATACATGACTACTGGAAAAACCATAGCTTCTACTAGACAGACCTTTGTCGGCAAAGTAATATCTTTGCTTTTTAATATGTTTTCTAGATTTGTCATAGCTTTTCTTTCAAGGAGCATAGATTTTTTAAATTCATGGCAGCAGGGTGGTCCTAAGATAGTGGAGGAATAGGAAGGGGAGACCACTTTCTCCCCCACAAATTCATCAAAACAACATTTAAATGCTGAGCAAATTCTACAAAACAACTTCTGAATGCCAGCAGAGGACATCAGTTCAGTTCAGTTCAGTCGCTCAGTTGTGTCCGACTCTTTGCAACCCCATGAATCACAGCACGCCAGGCCTTCCTATCCATCACCAACTCCCGGAGTTCACTCAGACTCATGTCCATCGAGTCAGTGATGCCATCCAGCTATCTCATCCTCTGTCGTAATATAATGGTCATCTGCGTTAAATGCACCCATTCTAGTCCATTTTAGTCTGTTGATTCCTAAAATGTTGACATTCACTCTTGCCATCTCCTGTTTCACCACTTCCAATTTGCCTTGATTCATGAACCTAACATTCCATTTTAGTTCACTAATTCCTAAAATGTTGACGTTCACTCTTGCCATCTGCTGTTTGAACACTTCCAATTTGCCTTGATTCATGGACCCAACATTCCATGTTCCAATGAAATATTCCTCTTTACAGCATCAGACCTTGCTTCTATCACCAGTCACATTCACAACTGGGTATTATTTGCTTTGGCTCCATCCCTTCTTTCTTTCTGGAGTTATTTCTCCACTGATCTCCAGTAGCATATTGGCACCTCCTGACCTGGGGAGTTCATCTTTCAGTGTCCTATCTTTTTGCCTTTTCATACTGTTCATGGGGTTCTCAAGGCAAGAATACTGAAGTGGTTTGCCATTCTCTTCTCCAGTGGACCACATTCTGCCAGACCTCTCCACCATGACCCTCCTGTCTTGGGTAGCCCCACCTGGCGTAGCTCAGTTTCATTGAGTTAGACAGGCTGTGGTCCATGTGATCAGATTGATTAGTTTTCTGTGATTATGGTTTCAGTGTGTCTGCCCTCTGATGCCCTCTTGCAACACCTACCATCTTACTTGGGTATCTCTTCACGGCTGTTCCAGCAAAGTGCAGCTGCTGCTCCTTACCTTGGATGAGGGCTATCTCCTCATGGCTGCCCCTCCTGACCTTGAACATGGGGTAGCTTCTCTCAGCCCTCCTGCAGCCGTGTAACTGCTGCTGCTTGGTGGTGAGGTTGCTCCTATCTGCTGCCGCCCTGACCTCGGGCATTGGGTAGCTCCTCTCGGCCTCTGCCCCTGACCTTGGGCGAGGGGTAGCTCCTCTCGGCCATCCTTTTTCATGGTCCATGGCAGCCGGTGTGCTTCTGCTCTATACAGTCAGCAAAAACAAGAACATGAGCTGACTGTGGCTCAGATCATGAACTCCTTATTGCCAAATTCAGACTTAAATTGAAGAAAGTAGGGAAAACCACTAGACAATTCAGGTATGACCTAAACCAAATCCCTTATGATTATACAGTGGAAGTGAAAAATAGATTTAAGGGACTAGATCTGATAGACAAAGTGCCTGATGAACTATGGATGGAGGTTCATGACATTGTACAAGAGACAAGGAATCAAGACCATCCCCATGGAAAAGAAATGCAAAAAAGCAAAATGGCTGTCTAGGGAAGCCTTACAAATAGCCGTGAAAAGAAGGGAAGCAAAAAGCAAAGGAGAAAAGGAAAGATATACCCATTTGAATGCAGAGTTCCAAAGAATAGCAAGGAGAGACAAGAAAGCCTTCCTCAGTGATCAATGCAAACAAACAGATGAAAACAACAGAATGGGAAAGACTAGGGATCTCTTCAAGAAAATTAGAGATACCAAGGGAATATTTCATGTAAAGATGGGCTTGATAAAGGACAGAAATTGTATGGAACTAACAGAAGCAGAAAATATTAAGAAGAGGTGGCAAGAATACACAGAAGAACTGTATGGAAAAGATCTTCAACCAAGATAATCACGATGGTGTGATCACTCACCTAGAGCCAGACGTCCTGGAATGTCAAGTCAAGTGGACTTTAGAAAACATCACTACAAACAAAGCTAGTGGATGTGATGGAATTCCAGTTGAGCTATTTCAAATACTGAAAGATGATGATGTGAAAATGCTGCACTCAATATGCCAGCAAATTTGGAAAACTCAGCAGTGGCCACAGGATTGGAAAAGGTCAGTTTTCATTCCAATCCCAAAGAAAGGCAATGTCAAAGAATGCTCAAACTACCACAAAATTACACTCAACTCATACACTAGTAAAGTAATGCTCAAAATTCTCCAAGCCAGGCTTCAGCAATACATGAACCATGAACCAAATGTTCAAGCTGGTTTTTGAAAAGGCAGAGGAACCAGAGATCAAATTGCCAACATTCACTGGATCATGGAAAAAGCAAGAGAGTTCCAGAAAAAACATCTATTTATGTTTTACTGATTATGCCAAAGCCTTTGACTCTGTGGATCACAATACACTGTGGAAAATTCTGAGAGAGATGGGCATACCAGGCCACCTGCCCTGCCTCTTGAGAAACCTATATGCTGGTCAGGAAGTAACAGGTAGAACTGGACATGGAGCAACAGACTGGTTCCAAATAGGAAAAGGAGTATGTCAAGTCTGTATATTGTCACCCTGCTTATTTAACTTCTATGCAGAGTACATCATGAGAAACGCTGGACTGGAAGAAATACAAGCTGGAATCAAGATTGCCAGGAGAAATATCAAGAACCTCAGATATGGAGATGACACCACCCTTATGGCAGAAAGTGAAGAGGAACTAAAAAGCCTCTTGATGAAAGTGAAAGGGAAGGGTGGAAAATTTGGCTTAAATCTCAACATTCAGACAAGTAAGATCATGGCATCTGGTCCCATCACTTCATGGGAAATAGATGGGGAAACAGTGGAAACAGTGTTAGACTTTATTTTGGGGGGCTCCAAAATCACTGCAGATGGTTATTGCAGCCAAGAAAGTAAAAAAACACTTACTCCTTGGAAGGAAAGTTATGACCAACCTAGATAGCATATTAAAAAGCAGTGAACCTCTCCCCCATAGCTGTCTCTGGGTGAACTATCAGTGTGGGTCTCAGTTTGTGAGAACTGGTCTCCCCATTTGGGCATCCTGAGGAGACTCAAGACCTTTTGGGTTGAGTTCCTGGCTCCATCAGGGCTGAGAGCTGGGCAGAATGTGGGAACCTTGTTCTGAAGGAGCTGCCAACTGAGATCTGCTTCCTTTTAACTAGGACTGGGACATTTCAGGGTGAAAGCTGTGCCTTGAGACTGCTCATTCTTTTCAGGACAGAAAATAACATTCATCTGGTAGAGATTTACAGGAGTATCATTACCTGACTATGATCTGACCTTAATAAGCAAGGGTATGAAACCAAGAAGTCTGCAACAACTAACCACACCCATCTCTCACAATTGCTTTTAAAGGAATTTGTTGAAAATTTTCAGTAACTTTGGATTCTTAGTGCATTAGCCACCCATCTCCTTGTATGAATTTTTAATAAACCTTTCCCTGTTCCAAAGTCTAAAGTTTAGTTTGAAGGACCTCACTCTGAGTCAGGCACACAGACTTGTCATTTCAGCAACAACAGTACTGTCTAAGGACAGATGTTGCCTCTCTTAAACAACAGCAGAGACTGGCCAAGTGCTCACAATTATTCATGAGTTACCCACTGACTTGGCTTGGTTAAACTTTAGCCAAACTTCTGTCCTTTGAGCTTCAGCCTTCCACCAAGCTTGAGCAACAGTAAAGAATAGCCGTGATAGGAACACGTGTGAATGTGTTTCCTGCGAGGCCTGATGCACTTGTGAAGATGGGTTCTGAAACAAGTCCCTTCTGGTAGATGAAGCTTTGCCATGGCTGGGCATAACCATGAAGATTCAGACATTTCTCTCTCCTTTAACAACTCATTCTGGGAATCACCTCTCTACAGAGGAAAACATTTGCTGTTAAACTGCTCCATCATACTGTCTGTTCATCCATCCCCACAACTTGCCCCATCTCACACACAGACACACACACACACAGTTCCTGTTTGTCCTGCTTATCCTTTCATTTAAAAGAAACATCTTTTTCTGTTCGATTTTGAGACATGTGAACAACTTGTAGTCCTAGGTATTCTCTGTATCACCATCAGTTCAGTTCAGTTTTTCAGTCATGTCTGACTCACTGTGACCCCATGGGCTGCAGTATGCCAGGCTTCCCTGTCTATCACTAACTCTTGGAACTTGCTCAAACTCAAGTCTATTGAATCAGTGATGCCATCCAACCATCTCATCCTCTGTTGTCCCCTTCTCCTCTAGCCTTCAATCTTTCCCAGTATCAGGATCTATTCCAGTGAGTCAGTTCTTTGCATCAGGTGACCAAATTACTGCAAGTTCAGCTTCAGCATCAGTCCTTAAAATGAATATTCAGGAATGATTTTCTTTAGGATTGACAGGTTGGATCTCCTTTCTGTCCAAGGGATTCTCAAGAGTCTTTTCCAACACCACAGTTCAGAAGCATCAGTTCTTCAGTGTTTAGTTTTCTTTATGGTCCAACTCTCATAACCATACATGACTACTGGAAAAACCATAGCTTCTACTAGACAGACCTTTGTCGGCAAAGTAATATCTTTGCTTTTTAATATGTTTTCTAGATTTGTCATAGCTTTTCTTTCAAGGAGCATAGATTTTTTAAATTCATGGCAGCAGGGTGGTCCTAAGATAGTGGAGGAATAGGAAGGGGAGACTAAAAAAAAAAAAAAAAACAGACAAAAGAGGTAGAGATGGAGCTCCATCCCGGGAATGGAGTCTTAAAAAGAGAGAAGTTTCCAAACACCAGGAAACACTTTCACTGCCAAGTCTGTGACTAGCTTTGGAACTAGAGAGGGCAACATAACTGGGAGGAAAAATAAATAAATAATTAAAACCCACAGATTACATGCCCAATGGTAACTCCCCCAGTGGAGAAGCAGCGCAGATGCCTGCATCCGCCACTAGCAAGCAGGGGCTGGGCAGGGAGGCAAGGGCTGCATTGCTTAGAGTAAGGACCAGGTCTGAATGTCCCGAGGGCAATCTGAGGGAACTAACTTGGGCTAGCAAACCAGACTGTGGGATAGCTACCACGTGAAAAGCCCTAACCTATGACACCACCAGGCCCACTCACAGAACAAAGGACTGAACAGAGCTATCTGCTGCAGACCATCCTCCTGCAGTGACAGGCAACCAGAGCTGGAAGGGGGCAATTGCAGCCCCAGAGAGACATTATCTACCAAACTGGAAGCAGGCTTCTTTGCTAACTAAGACTTCTTGGGGTTCTGGATGGTCAACATCCACCTGAGAAGGTGCACCAGTTGTACACCCAGAAAACTGAGCTGCAGGGATGGGGGAAGCAATAAGTCACAGTGACAGCGCTTGCCAAACACCTGACCACCTGAGCTGCTCAGACCTCTGAAGGGCACAAAACGCAGGCCCATCCATATCTGCACTTCTGAGGACTACCTGAGTGCCTGAACCTGAGCAGCTTAGAGATGGGGGGTACATGCAGCCCAGGACCAGCCTCCAACAGTTCCCTGTGGAGCTATCTAGAGCCTGAGCAGTATAAGCAGGGAGAGCACATGCGCCATGAGCTGGGGCAGGCCCAGTGTGGCTGAGACACTGCGAGCACATGCCAGTATTATTTGTTTGCAGTGTCCCTCCCTCCCCACAGCGCAACTGAACAAGTGAATCTAAAAAAAGTGTCTACATCTGCCCCCTTGTGTCAGGGCGGAAATCAGACACTGAAGAGATCAGTAAACAGAAGAAGCTAAAACAGAGGGAACAGCTTTGGAAGTGACAGTTGCAATAGATTAAAGCCCTGTAGTTAGTACTGACTACATAGAAAGGGGTCTATAGATCTTGAGAAATATAAGCCAGACCAAAGTACTATCTGAAAATGAACTGACCCCACACTGCCCACAACAACACCAGAGAAAGTCCTAGACATATTTTTACTATCTTTACTATAATTCTTTTTATTTTTTTAATTGTTAAGTCCTCTATTGCTCCTTTAATTTTCATTTTTATGAAATGAAAATTACTTTGCCAAAAAAAGAGAGACCCCATTTTTTAAAGCAAACTTCATATATATACATATATATATATGTATATATGTATATATA
>SJYT01029081.1:0-55031 GCA_006410635.1 Cephalophus harveyi | reverse complement strand
CATACATACATATATAATAAATTTTGTGACTTTTTTCTTTTCTTTAATATTGTACTTTTGAAAATCCAACCTCTATTCTAGATTTTTAATTTTTGCTTTTTGGTATTTGTTATAAATTTTGTACCTTTAAGAACCCAATCTTCAGTACTCATTTTTACTTGGGAGCGAGATTACTGGCTTCACTGCTCTCTCCCCCTTTGGACTCTCCTTTTTCTCCACCAGGTCGCCTCTATCTCCTCCCTCCCTCTTCTCTTCTCTACCCAACTCTGTGAATCTCTTTGTGTGTTCCAGAGAGTGGAGAACACTTAAGGAACTGATTACTGGCTGGATCTGTCTCTCTCCTTTTGATAACCACCCTTTATCCTCCTGGCCACCTCTATCTTCTTCCTCCCTCTTCTATTCTCTGTATAATTCCATGAAAATCTCTGAGCGGTTCAGACTGGGGAGTACACATAAGGAAGTAATTACTGGCTAGCTTGCTCTCTCCTCTTTTGATTCCACCTCATCTCATTCAGGTCACCTCTAACTCCCTCCTCCCTCTTCACTTCTCCATGTAACTCTGTGAAACTTTCTGGGTGTCCCTCATTGTGGAGAAACTTTTCATCTTTAACCTAGATGTTTTCTCAATGGTGCTGTATAGATGGAGAAGTCTTGAGATTACTGTAAAAATAAGACTGAAAACCAGAAGCTAGAGGCATAAGTCCAAACACTGAGAACACCAGAGAACTCCTGGCTCCCAGGAATATTAATCAACAGGAGCTCATCAATTGCCTCCATACCTACACTGAAATCAAGCACCACCCAAGGGCCAACAAGTTCCAGAGCAAGACATACCACGCAAATCTCCAGCAACACAGGAACACAGCCCTGAGCTTTGATATAGAGGCTGCCCAAAGTTACTCCAAACCTAGTGATATCTCATAATCCATTAATGGACACTTCATTGCACTCCAGAGAGAAGAAATCCAGTTCCACCCACCAGAACACTGACACAAGCTTCCATAACCAGGAAACTTTGAAAAGTCACCTATACAACCCCACCCACAGTGAGGAAACTCCACAATAAAGAGACCGCCACAAACTGCCAGAATACAGATAGGCCACCCCAAATGCAGCAATATAAACAAGATGAAGACACAGAGAAATACCTAGCAGGTAAAGGAACAGGATAAATGCCCACCAAACCAAACGAAAGAGGAAGAGATAGGGAATCTACCTGATAAAGAATTCCAAATAATGATAGTGAAAATGATCCAAAATTTTGAAATCAAAATGGAATCACAGATAAATAACCTGAAAACAAGGATTGAGAAGATGCAAGAAAGGTTTAACAAGGACCTAGAAGAAATAAAAAAAAAAAGTCAATATATAATGAATAATGCAATAAATGGGATCAAAAACACTCTGGAGGCAACAAATAGTAGAATAATAGAGGCAGAAAATAGGATTAGTAAAGTAAAAGATAGATTGATAGAAATAAATGAATCAGAGAGGAAAAAAGAAAAATGAATTAAAAGAAATGAGGACAACCTCAGAGACCTCCAGGACAATGTTAAATGCCCAAACATTCGAATCATAAGAGTCCCAGAAGAATACAAAAAGAAAGACCATGAGAAAATACTTGAGGAGATAACAGTTGAAAAATTCCCTAAAATGGGGAAAGAAATAATCACCCAAGTCCAAGAAACCCAGAGAGTACCAAACAAGATAAACCCAAGAAGAAACACCTCAAGACAAATATTAATCAAATTAACAAAGATCAAACACAAAGAACATATATTAAAAGCAGCAAGGGGAAAACAAATAGCACACAAAGGGATTCCCATAAGGATAACAGCTGATCTTTCAATAGAAACTCTTCAGACCAGAAGGAAATGGCAGGACATACTTAAAGTGATGAAAGAAAATAACCTACAGCCCAGATTACTGTACCCAGCAAGGATCTCATTCAAATATGAAGAAGTCAAAAGTTTTACAGACAAGCAAAAGCTGAGAGAATTCAGCACCACCAAACCAGTTCTCCAACAAATGCTAAAGGATCTTCTCTAGACAGGAAACACAGAAACGGTGTATAAATTTGAACCCAAAACAATAAAGTCAATGGTAATGGGATCATACTTATCAATAATTACCTTAAACGTAAATGGGTTGAATGCCCCAACCAAAAGGCAAAGACTGGCTGAATGGATACAAAAACAAGACCCCTATATATGCTGCCTACAAGAGACCCACCTCAAAACAAGGGACACATACAGACTGAAAGTGAAGGGCTGGAAAAAGATATTCCATGCAAATAGAGACCAAAAGAAAGCAGGAGTAGCTCAGCAAGGATCTCATTCAAATATGAAGAAGTCAAAAGTTTTACAGACAAGCAAAAGCTGAGAGAATTCAGCACCACCAAACCAGTTCTCCAACAAATGCTAAAGGATCTTCTCTAGACAGGAAACACAGAAACGGTGTATAAATTTGAACCCAAAACAATAAAGTCAATGGTAATGGGATCATACTTATCAATAATTACCTTAAACACAAATGGGTTGAATGCCCCAACCAAAAGACAAAGACTGGCTGAATGGATACAAAAACAAAAGCCCTATATATGTTGTCTACAAGAGACCCACCTCAAATCAGAGGACACATACAGACTGAAAGTGAAGGGCAGGAAATAGATATTTCATGCAAATAGAGACCAAAAGAAAGCAGGAGTAGCAATACTCATATCAGATAAAATAGACTTTAAAACAAAGGCTGTGAAAAGAGTCAAAGAAGGACACTATACAATGATCAAAGGATCAATCCAAGAAGAAGATATAAAAATTATAAATATATACACACCCAACATAGGCGCACCACAATATGTAAGACAAATGCTAACAAATATGAAAGGGGAAGTTAACAATAACACAATAATAGTGGGAGACTTTAATACCCCACTCACACCTATGGATAGATCAACTAAACAAATTTTTTTTTTTTAGTTTTTGTCTACTATTTATTTTTTAAATTTAAATTTATTTATTTTAATTGGAGGATAATTACTTCACAATATTGTATTGGTTTTGCCAGCATCAACATGAATCCGCCACAGGTGTACAATAGACCAGTTAGACCTAATTGATATCTATAGGACATTTCACCCCAAAACAATGAATTTCACCTTTATATCAAGCGCCACACAAAACCCTCTACAGGATAGATCACATCCTGGGCCATAAATTTAGCCTTGGTAAATTCAAAAAAAATTGAAATCATTACAAGCATCTTCCACTATGCAGTAAGATTAGATCTCAATTGCAGGAGAAAAGCTATTAAAAATTCCAACATATAGAGGCTGAACAACACGTGGCTCAATAATCAACAAATCACAGAAGAAATCAAAAAAGAAATCAAAATATGAATAGAAACGAATGAAAATTAAAGCACAGCAACCCAAAACCTGTGGGATACTGTAAAAGCAGTGCTAAGGGCAAGTTCAGTTCAGTTCAGTCGCTAAGTTGTGTCCGACTCTTTGTGACCCCATGAATCACAGCACACCAGGCCTTCCTGTTCATCACCAAATCCCGGAGTTCACTCAGACTCATGTCCATCGAGTCGGTGATGCCATCTAGCCATCTCATCCTCTGTCATCCCCTTCTCCTCCTGCCCCCAATCCCTCCCAGCATGAGTCTTTTCCAATGAGTCAACTCTTCACATGAGGTGGCCAAAGTACTGGAGTTTCAGCTTTAGGATCATTCCTTCCAAAGAAATCCCAGGGCTGATCTCCTTCAGAATGGACTGGTTGGATCTCCTTGCAGTCCAAGGGACTCTCAAGAGTCTTCAACACCACAGTTCAAAAGCATCAATACTTCGGCACTCAGCCTTCTTCACAGTCCAACTCTCACATCCATACATGACCACAGGACAAACCATAGTCTTGACTAGACGGACCTTAGTCAGCAAAGTAATGTCTCTGCTTTTGAATATACTATCTAGGTTGGTCATAACTTTTCTTCCACGTAGTAAGCATCTTTTAATTTCATGGCTGCAGTCACCATCTGCAGTGATTTTGGAACCCCCCAAAATAAAGTCTGACACTGTTTACACTGTTTCCCCATCTATTTCCCATGAAGCAATGGGACCAGATGCCATAATCTTAGTTTTCTGAATGTTGAGCTTTAGGCCAACTTTTTCACTCTCTACTTTCACTTTCATCAAGAGTATGTATATAGCTACCTAAAAACATCTATTTCTGCTTAGCATCAGCAGGTATATGTATGTGTGCATGTGCAAGCTCAGTCCTTTCAGTCACGTCTGATTCCTTGCTACCCTATGGACTGTAGCCGACTAGGCTCCGCTGTCCATGGATTCACCAGGCAAGAACGCTGGAATGGATTTTCATGGCCTCCTAAGGGGATCTTCCTGACTCAGGGATGGCACTGGCATCTCCTGCATTGCAGGCAGATTCTTTACCAACTGAGCCACATGGGAAGCCAAGATACATGTATATGTAAAGATGAATGCTTTGCTGTACACCTGAAACTAACACAGCATGGTAAATCAAATATACTCCCATGAGAAAATAATATATCAATAAGTGGAACAATTATCTCAAAAAATTAACTGGAAAATTGCAGAAAGATTCCTGAATCAAGACTCTAAGAAAAATCCACAAGGAATGGTGTAGGAAGGGAAAAGGAACATTTAAGTCCTGACCTGTGCCCCTGGGAGAGGACTCAGAATATAAGGGAGATTACACAGGTGGAGATCTACTCTGGGCCTGAGTGGTTCGAGCTATATATTGGGCACGCCAGGCCTGGGGTCTGACACAAGGAAGACAAGCACCCTTAGCTGGTTGCAAGGCCACGTGGACTAACAGGAGGGCTGTGGGAAACCTGGACTCCCCCCTTGAGGACCACGTGCTCAAGGTCTTACTCCCAAGGCATGGTGGAGAGGACAGATTTAGACCGCACTTGTGGCTTCCTGTCTTCACCACAACTACCCACCCCTACACATGTCCTGCTTATTTCATGTGGATGCTCTGCACTGGAGCAGGGGCTGCCATGATGAGGCAGAGAGCTGGGATGTGGAGAGCAGAGGTGCATCTAGCCCAGGACAGCATCTGGATGAGACAGCTGGGGCCATGCTCATGGAATGCACTTACACATCAGCCCATTGGGAGAAGTCCTGATCTCTGATGGAGGTCAGACTGCCACAGCAGATGATCCAGTACATGCCCAGAGACCATGCAGGCTTCACCTACCCAATAGCACCCCTCTTCAACAGGGCAGGCACAACAGAGTCTGGGGGAAGTGATCAGCTTGGAGGGACCAAGGGATCTCAGATCAGAAGCTATGTTTAAGCAAGGTGGGAGAAGCTCCTGCTAGTGCTAGCACAGGTGGCACATTGGAGCCAGCCTGGACCTCTGTCAGCAGCCAGCCTGTAGACTGGCTCCTTTTTTCCAATGTGCACAGTCCCCTTTTGTCCCTCTGTGGCAAGGGTTGGGAATACAGCCAGCTCTGGCCTGACAATCAGGGCCTCTGCTCCAGAAACTTGGGACACCACCCTGTCCCCAATAGGGCCTGAAAAAGCCACTGAGAATAGAGTAAGTCTCTGCCTCACATCTGGCTCCAGCCCTGGCACCACCAATCTGCTACCAAGGTGATAGCTGCTGGCACACCCTGAAGAAAGATGTGACGTGTGGTCTATCAAATCCAGACCACCATCTGGGTACCACAGAGGGTGTACAGGGATGCTCCCTCACAAGAACACCCATTCAAGACCATAATATATAATTGATTCACTTAAAATGAAAAATTGATTCACTTAAAATGAAAAAGACAGAGACAAATGGGAAGACAGAAAGACTGGTCTCCATTGAAAGACTGAGAGAAAAACTCTGACACAGCAACCCAAAAGAAGAGATAGATAATGTACTAGGTAAAGAGTCTGAAGAATTAGTTACAATAATGCTAACTGAACTAGAAAAAAATAGATAAACACAGGGACAATTCTAATAAGGAACTAGAAAATATGAAAAACACCCAGACAGAGCTGAAGAATACAGTAACTGATATGAGAAACACACAAGAATAAACAGCAGACGAATAATACACAGAATGCATAATAATGGAAACCACTCAATCAGAACAGCTAAAAGAAAAACCAAAAGTAAAAAAAAAAAAATGAGAAAAATTTAAGAGATCTATGGATAACAGTCACCATATCAGCATTCATATTATCGGCACCTAGAAGGACAAAAGACAGAGAAGAGGATAAAATGTATTTGATGAAATTATAGCTGAAAACTTCCCAACCCAGAAGAAGGAAACACATCCATGAACACAAAGCACCAAACAAGATGAACCAAAACAAACCCATACTAAGATGCAGTATAATTAAAATGGCAAAGGTTAGAAATCAAGAGAGGATTCTAAAGGCAGCAAGAAACAACACAGAATTACATAAAAGGAAACTCCCTTAAGGCTATCTGCTGATTTTTGTATAGAAACTTTGCAGGCCGGAAGGGAGGGCATGATATATTGATATTTAAAGTGTTGAAAAAATTACTTACAAATTGGAATATCTATCTAGTAAGATTATCATTCAGAATTGAAAGAGAGATAAAGAAATTCTCAGACAAGAAAAGACCATAAGAGTTCATCAATAAGAAACCAACCCTGAAAGAAATGTTAAAGGATCTTCTCTAAAGAGAAAAGAAGTAAGAATTTGTAGGAAAGGAAAAATTCTACTAGTAAAGATACTAGCCAAAATATGGAAGCAAACCAATTGCTCATCAACAGAAAAATGGATATAGAACCAGTGTTGTACACACAGACACGTGCACACACATACAATGGGATATTCAGTTCAGTTCAGTTCAGTCGCTCAGTCGTGTCCGACTCTGTGACCCCATGAATCGCAGCACGCCAGGCCTCCCTGTCCATCACCTACTCCCGGAGTTCACTCAGACTCACGTCCATCGAGTCAGTGAGGCCATCCAGCCATCTCATCCTCGGTCGTCCCCTTCTCCTCCTGCCCCCAATCCCTCTCAGCATGAGTCTTTTCCAATGAGTCAACTCTTCGTATGAGGTGGCCAAAGTACTGGAGTTTCAGCTTTAGCATCATTCCTTCCAAAGAAATCCCAGGGCTGAGGTCCTTCAGAATGGACTGGTTGGATCTCCTTGCAGTCCAAGGGACTCTCAAGAGTCTTCTCCAACACCACAGTTCAAAAGCATCAATTTTTTGGTGCTCAGCCTTCTTCACAGTCCAACTCTCACATCCATGCATGACCACAGGACAAACCATAGCCCTGACTAGACGGACCTTAGTCGGCAAAGTAATGTCTCTGCTTTTGAATATGCTATCTAGGTTGGTCATAACTTTTCTTCCAAGGAGTAAGCATTTTTTAATTTCATGGCTGCAATCACCATCTGTAGTGATTTTGGAGCCCCCCAAAAATAAAGTCTGGCATTGTTTCCACTGTTTCCCCATCTATTTCCCATGAAGTGATGGGACCGGATGCCATGATCTTCATTTGCTGAATCTTGCACTTTAGGCCATCGTTTTCACGCTCCTCTTTCACATTCATCAAGTGGTTTTTTAGTTCTTATTCACTTTCTGCCATAAGGGTGGTGTCATCTGCATATCTGAGGTTATTGATATTTCTCCCGACAATCTTGATTCCAGCTTGTGTTTCTTCCAGTCCGGCGTTTCTCATAATGTACTCTGCATATAAGTTAAATAAGCAGGGTGACAATATACAGCCTTGATGTACTCCTTTTCCTATTTGGAACCAGTCTGTTGTTCCATGTCCAGTTCTAACGGTTGCTTCCTGACCTGCATACAGATTTCTCAAGAGGCAGGTCAGGTGGTCTGGTATTCCCATCTCTTTCAGAATTTTCCACAGTTTATTGTGATCCACACAGTCAAAGGCTTTGGCATAGTCAAGAATGCAGAAACTTGCTGTTGGGGGAAGGTAACAGATTGCTAGGCCTGAAAAGCTGAAAGTGAAAGTTGCTCAGTTGTGTCTGACTGTTGGTGACCCCATGGACTATACAGTCCATGGAATTCTCCAGGCCACAATACTGGAGTGGGTAGCCTTTCCTTACTCCAGGGGATCTTCCCAACCCAGGGATCAAACCCAGGTCTCCCACATTGCAGGCAGATTCTTCATCAGCTGAGCCACAAGGGAAGCCAAGGAATACTGGAGTGGGTAGCTTATCCCTCTCCAAAAGATCTTCCCTATCCAAGAATTGAACTGATGTCTCCAGCATTGCAGGCAGAATCTTTCCCAACTGAGCTATCAGGAAAGCCCTGAAGTGGACCAAAAGTGTATGTTAGAGGCCCTTGTTTCCCTAAGGTGGCACTGGTATGTATTTTAATATCCATGGATATACTGCCACCTTGCAGAGAGAAGTGAGCATGCATAGAGTTTAAAAAGGATCCAAAGACACTTAGGGTTAAGAGAAAACATAAATAATAAGTCATGAGTTGAGAAAAGGTATATCCAAGTAGATCAACAACAATAAATCAATATCAGATGCCTGTAGCTCTCCTGGAAAAGGACAGTATATTGTGATTCAGACATGTCAAGTCCTATTGCAAAAGCTGTGTTTAATGGGGGGGGGAGGGGTTGCTCATTAGCACTTTCAAAGAGTAGTAGAAACTCTTTATACTTCTACTTATACAGTTTCCCTATGAATAGATCCCAACTGACCTCTCTAGCTGTGTCCATAACAACCTCTATTGACTAATACAGTGATTTCCCTAAGACCTTCTGCTTTCCTCTATGCCTGTGTCCATCCCATCTTCTGTGACTCAGAAACTAGCAACCATCTGAGGCCAGCCTAATGGTCATCTCCCAAGGAAATTTTTTAATCATTCTCTTAAGTATTAATTTTTTCACGTTCTCTAATCACTTGCAGTTTATTACATGCAGCTTGTATGATAGATTTTTGAGTGTGTATCTTATCAGAAATACATGCCAGAGAGGTAAATGGATTAGAAATCAACAGTGTGGTGATATAAAATATTATCAAAAGTTGAATTATCTAAGACTGTATGGGAGAGAATCACTCTCTTCTGCCAAGTATGTCTAAGAATCTGTTTGAAAATATCTAAAAACCATAAACTATAGAGTGGATCAGAAGTCAAAGGAACTTAAATGAGAAGCTTATTTTATCAGTAGTCAAGAGGAACTCTATGTATTTGTATTAAGACCACCCAATTGCATGACATCAAATGCAAAAGCCGAAGCAGTGCCCATGGACTCATGATAAGAGCACAATACTGTTGGCCCAGAAACTTCTCTTGCTTGGCAGAGGTCAAGAGCAAGTCTATGTGCCAAGAGTCAGAACCCATCTGCCCAGGATCACATCCACATATCAGCGGGAATCAAATGGGAGTACCCAAACTTTACATGCTCCTGCTCAGGTCCCTCACGTCAGTGCCTTTCCTACTGGCTTATCACCCATTTCTGTCTTGAGATGATGATGATTAAATTTCTCCTTGCCATCTCCTCAGTTAATTGCAGTGGGCAAACTGGATACCCGAATGGAAAAGAATGAAATTGCAAAGAATCAGACTTGACTGAAAGGACTGAGCTTGCACATGCGCGCATACATATACCTGCTGCTGCTAAGTCACTTCAGTCGTGTCTGGCTCTGTGAGACCCCATAGATAACAGCCCACCAGGCTCCTCCGTCCCCGGGATTCTCCAGGCACGAACAGCAAGTATTTCAGTAAGTCCTACAACAGGGCATTAAAGTGTGATAATGTACCAATACAGTATTGTAAAGTAAAAAAATAAAATTAAAAAAAGTGTGATAGTGTTAAATGGTAATAATATATACAGATCTGGAATGACAGCACTGACCTATATGTAGACATAAGGTCTCTCTGTGCATATCATCCTGGTAGCTGCTTTAACTGATTAATTTTCAGCAGGCAGGGATGATAGTTCTCCCACTTCCTTTGAAAGGACAACAAACCCAGGGTCTCCTTCACTCTTAATGATTTTATATCACATTCAGTGACTGACTTTGAATCATCAACTGTGTCTCTCAGGAGTTAAAGTGCCAGAAAGATTTAATTAGGAAGCTGCAGTCCAGATAAAAGATACGATATCATTGACTTAAAATCTGAACTCAACTCTTTTGATGCTGATGGTGAAACTCTGTGTTTTAGTTTTTTCTAAAATGTTTTCTGAAGACACACAGGATTCCTTTGCTCAGAGACTCTGCTTTATATATCTCCATATTTGATTGACTACTCCTTGAACCTTATAAAACATTTCAAAATGAAAGTTAACACCAAATTAAACATTCCATACTCTTACTTTTAAACCATGATAAACTTGTAGAACTTGGACTAACAAAAGACTTTATTGGGGAAGAATGTTTTACGACTGTAGTTATTTAGAAATGCTAGGGTATGATGACAAGAAAATGATCAACTTTTACTCAGTTGTATATTAATACTTGTATCAAATTCCGTGTATTCACTTCTCTGGCTGTCCAGTGGTTAGGACTCCGTGCTTTCACTAAAAGGGGCATGGTTTCAATTACTTTTCAGAGAGCTAAGATCCCACAACCTGCATAGTGTCCCCCCCAAAAAAAAAAATATCTGCGGGTAGTGATCCTGTTTGTCACCTGCACCAGGATTGGGCCACACCCACTGTCCTGCTTTGGGAACACAATTCTCCCACCAATTTCTTTGCAAAATAGTGGCCTAATCAGTATTTGGTTTCTTCCCTCCAAACATTATTTTAGTCCTTGGGAGTGCTAGTTGTGGGTTTTAGTTGTATCAGCATTTTGTGCCTTCTGAGCACCTTTAACTGACAGCATAGGCGAGTGATGCAACAAACCCCATTATGAGATAGGTGGCCAGGAAGTGATTTCTGTCTGTCTTTCTCAGGGGGAGTTTCACATTCACCGTCCCCATGTGAAACTCTATTCCCATCTGTGTTCTGGCAATCTAGACCCTAATGTCATTTCACACACCAAACAAAGGCAGTAACACCACACCTCTTCTCCTTGACCCTGAGATCAAGTGTTCAGCAGGGATTTCGATCTTCAGTGCATACTCCTGACCCAGTCCGGACTTCAGCTCTCTAAATGTGGACCTGAGTGTCTGTTCCCCAACCTCTTGGGACACCATATCCCTCCCTTCTCAGGTACCCGCCTTTTCTCTTTCTTTCCTCCTTTCTCATCAGAAAATTCACACACACACATATACACAAATATCATCTTTTCACCATTTGATGTTTATTTTAATCGCAGCCATCAGTTTACTATGTTAGTGTGAGATTCAGTCTTTTCCTGGTTGGCCATTTTTAAGAAAGCAGACCTCTGGAGACACAATTCTAAACTGTCTGACCTTTTCTATTCAGTTACTGGCTGCCCAGGTTGTACTTCTCCAGGGTCTCTTATTCTGGGGTGGCTGAGCTTATCTTCTCTTTTGATTCAGCCTCCTTCTTTGACTCTGCCTCCTATTTTGGTACCTTTATCTGCTTTGATTCAGTTTCTTACGTGCACAGAAACAGAAAAAACAGTTTGGCTTTCTTGTTTTCTTCACCTTCTTCGATTGAGTGGCATATGATAGGATTTTCTTTCTCATGGTTCCTTGTAGAGGTCTTCTGACCCTCATCATCATATTTCGTGCCTGGAAAGACAAGAAAAGCATATTAGTTTTGAGGAAAGAGAATAAAAACTGAGTTGGAAGGGAGATTTCATGAAAAAGAAATGTGGGCTGATGAGGGCTTTTGTGCCAGGTAAGGGCAGTGTAGAGGTCTTGGGCAGCAAAATCAATGGAGAACATGGGAAGCTTAGTTGGAGTCATCTTACCTTCACACTGCCTCTGTATCTCTGTTGACAAAGGGTCTTTTTGCTTCCTTTCATCCTTGAAGCAAAGCGCATTGCAACTCTTCTTGACTGCTGTGGCTTCTTAGTTACTTTAGTCATGATGATGACAAGACGTGGCCTAACCCAGACTCTCTGCTTCTGTCCTCCCTATATATACCTTCTCAGGACAATGAGGGGCCACACCCTTCAATCTGATTGGTCAGCTAGGCACTATCCCAGCCAATGGTGGCTTGGGGGTCTTAGACATCACAATGTACCACTTTGCCCATCAACATGGGCTAGTGGATGCTGAGGGAGGCCATGATATAGCTTTCCCATCAAAGTACCACTCCTGATACCTTTGTCACTGATTCTCAGGAGGCAAAATTCTTTGGTTGAACAAAAGGGGCTTTTCTTTAGCACTCTCTAAAGAGCATTCCCAAGCTGACTTGCTGAATGTTCATCACTCCATGTTCAATTCTGGAGGTTCACATGGCAAGGAGTGGATGCTTTATCCATGTCATACTCCATGGCCTCTCCTATTCCATGTTTCATTCTCTCATCCTTCATCATTACCTAACTTTTTTTTAAATATATATCTTATCCTCTAAGCTAATGTCTTCACAGTCCAACTCTCACATCCATACATGACCACAGTAAAAATCATAGCCTTGACTAAACAGACCTTAGTTGGCAAAGTAATGACTCTGCTTTTGAAAATGCTATCTAGGTTGGACATAACTTTTCTTCCAAGGAGTAAGCGTCTTCTAATTTCATGGCTGCAATCACCATCTGCAGTGATTTTGGAGCCCAAAAAAATAAAGTCTGGCACAACCAGTCCTTTCTGAAGGAGATCAACCCTGAGATTTCTTTGGAAGTAATGATGCTAAAGCTGAAACTCCAGTACTTTGGCCACCTCATGCGAAGAGTTGACTCATTGGAAAAGAGTCTGATGCTGGGAGGGATTTGGGGCAGGAGGAGAAGGGGACGACCGAGGATGAGATGGCTGGATGGCATCACGGACTCGATGGATGTGAGTCTGAGTGAACTCCGAGAGATGGTGATGAACAGGGAGGCCTGGAGTGCTGCGATTCATGGGGTCGCAAAGAGTCAGACACGACTGAGCGACTGAACTGAACTGACTGAACTGAAGCTAATGTGGCCATATTCAGTCTTAGTTTAGATGTGGATCATCTTATTTCTCCCCTATTAGAATAGATAAAATGAAAAAGACAGTTATAAATATTGACAAAGATAGAGAACAACTGGAAACTGTACATATAAAATAGTACAATCAATATCCAATGGAATATAATCACTTTGGAAAATCTTTTTTTTTTTTAATTTATTTAAATGTTGAATAAGCCTTCATAGGATCCAGGCATTGCACTCTTAGCTCTTTATTCAAAGTCAGTGAAAACATATCTATACAAAGACTTGTAAGAGGATTCATAGCAGCTTTATTTGTAGTCACCAAAAAACTGAAAACAGTGCAAACATTCATAAATAGGCATGCAGGTGAACAAGGTATATCTATATAATGGAATATGGTGGATATTGGTGGTTTAGTCTCTAAGTTGTGTCCAACTCTTGAGATCCCATAAACTGTAGCCCACCAGGTTCCTCTGTCCATGGGATTTCCCAGGCAAGAATACTGGAGTAGGTTGTCATTTCCTTCTCCAGGGGAGCTTCCCAACCCAGGGATCAAACCTATGCCTCCTGTATTGCAGGCAGATTCTTAACCAACTGAGCCACCAGGGGAGCCCATATAATGGAATGCTATTCAGTAATACAAAGTAATGAAATCTAGTACCTGCCACAACATTGATGAATCTCAAAGACATGGTGAGTGAAATAAGCCAGATACAAAAGAATGCATATTGTAAGATTTCATTTATACAAGATGTAAAGAATTATATAAGATGTAAACTAACGTATAGTAACAAAGAGCAGATCTTTAGCTTCCCTGGGTGTGGGGAACAAAGAGGAGTGAGGAGGTTAATTATATCAATCACAGATCAATAGAATTGTTAAACATCCACAAACAAGCAAGGAAAAACAAATAACAATACAGTACTGGAGTGGAGAAAGAGGTGAAAGTCAGACAGAGTCCACTTCATTTTCACATATGCAAAGACTTACAGGGATGTTAACACCCAGGGGCAGGGATGTTGAGGAAATCACTGCCCACTTTACTGATCTTCTTCAGCATCAAAGCAGATTAAGTGGCTGGGGAATGCAGAGGCTGCAATAACAACAGACAAACATGCATTGAGGGAACCTAAGAGTCTGCTTGCCACTTACAGAAGGAAAATGGATTGTGCTTCTCACATTAATGACAACCTCACATTAATGCAGCTTACCATGGAGTCTAAGACTTAATGGACCTCAGCTGGCAAGGCTATCTGGTGCATGTATGCCAAGTTTTCATCCTCTGCAACAGAGGAGAAGATTGGGGTGGAGGGGATGTTAAAGGGTAACGCATGCCAGTGGAGAATAGCACGTCCAGAAGAGATTGGGACACCTGATGAAATTCACGGGGGTTTATGTAAGAACCAACTTTTAAATAAGAGCTTCTTAGGTAAGGCAATAATACCTTTGGCTTCCCTGGTGGCTCAGAGGTTAAAGCATCTGCCTCCAATGCGGGAGACCCGGGTTCGATCCCTGGGTCGGGAAGATCCCCTGGAGAAGGAAATGGCAACCCACTCCAGTATTCTTGCCTGGAGAATCCCATGGACAGAGAAGCCTAGTAAGTTACAGTCCATGGGGTCGCAAAGAGTCGGACACAACTGAGTGACTTCACCTCACCTCAGGTAAGGCAAAGGAATAAGCACAACATTTCTTTTGCATTTACTTGTTTAACTTTGGATAGCCAAAGCCACCTGCTTATAGATGACTGTATAATTTATCATCCAAGTTGGGATATCTTTTAAAGTGAAATTGGGGCTATTAATAATCACACCTGGATAAACAAGAATAAACTGGGATTGTGCTGGGCAAACAGCGACAGTCAAGCTATCTAAGTGAGACAAGCCCTCCAGATTCATTATTTTATGTTGCAGATAGGAATAAGCATTCTCCAAGCTACAGTTTGACAGATGGTCATAAAATGTCTGTGGGACTCTTCAGGAGTCCTCTAATTGCAGTCAGGCTTGGAGAAGATTGTTTTACTTAAATTATGGTGTTGGAAATATTCTACATGTCATTTGCACTGTATTCACATGCCATTGTTTGGACTAAATATGATCAGAGAGTGTAATGAGGATTTTGTGATGAGACCTCAGAGGCTAATGCCTTGGAAATGAAAGAAATGAAAGACTCTAGCTTATGGGAATTTGCATAATACCTTTGGTACAACAAGTTAGAGAGTTAACCAGAGAAGAGAAATTGATACTGATGTTCTGGGAAGAAATTTAGAGATGGTCCTCAGGTAACAGATCAAACTTTGATTTATTTAAGCACTCTGCTTTCGTCACTCAGTCCATTCTCTTCACAGCACTATGATGCAGGTAGTATTTACCCAATTCCATTAAGCAAAAAAAAATGACAACTAGAGAGATAAAAGTAATTAACCTCCAATTAAAATAAATAAATTTAAATTAAAAAATTTCATTCAGCTCACCTAGCTAGTAGTGAGTCAAGCATAATTCTTTTGACCTCAAGCTACATGTTTGTTCCACTATGGCCATGCTGTATAGCCATTTACCAATAATTTATATCATTTCTCATAATATAGAGGCAAATCTGAGTATGGAAATGTCGGGAGATTCATGAAACTGAATCTCTAGCAGTATCTGGAATGATTTAAATGTGCTCTTGCAAAGCCATAATAGAAGTAGACACTGGAACCACATGGTCTGTTGAGTTTGGGGCAATATTTCTCAAGTTTTAATGTGGTTACAAATCACATGAGGATTGATAAGATGCAAATTCTGACTCTGTAGATCTGGGGTAGGGCCTGGGATTTTTTCATTTCTAACAGACTCCTAAGTAATACTGATATTTCTGGTGCATGGACCACACAGAATAACAATATTATATAATATGAATTGATCTAGGTCATTCTTGAATCTCATTTCAAGAAAGTTTAATGATGCCAATGATAGAAAAACTCATTTGTGACCCTGTTTTGCTTTGCTTCTAAATGTGGACCCACTGATATTAGAGAAAACCTCCAAAATATCTGTTTGTTTTTTTTAATGTGTCTGAAACGTGGCTGTTTATCATTCTTGGACTGTATTGAGTTGGCCAGAAACTTTGTTTGGGTTTTTCCATAAGATGCAGAAAAGCATGAATGAACTTTTCAGCCAATCTAATATTAGTTCTAGGTGGTTTAAGCAATGTACGGTGTTTAATATATTCCTCCTAAACAGATATACCTTTTCATTTTTCTTGTATTAATTCTTATGTCAAAATATATGTTCTACTTTTTCTCATACTGTTCAGTGTCAGTACTTATGTGAAACGCAGAGCTGACTACTATGTTCTGTGAATAGCCATGGTCAATATAAATGCTAAAGAAGACTATTGATACTGTTAACACTGTATCTATTAACAGTGCTGCTAAAGTGCTGCACTCACTATGCTAGCCAATTTGGAAAACTCAGCAGTGGCCACAGAACTGGAAAAGGCCAGTTTCATTCCAATCCCAAAGAAAGGCAATGCCAAAAAATGCTCAAACTACCACATAGTTGCACTCATTTCACATGCAAGAAAAGTAATGCTCAAAATTCTTCAAGCTAGGTTTCAACGTAAATCAAGAATTTCTAGGTGTACAAGCTGGATTTAGAAAAAGCAGAGGAACCAGAGATCAAATTGCCAACATCCACTGGATCATAGAAAAAACAAGAGAATTCCAGAAAAGCATCTATTTCTGCTTCATTTACTACACTAAAGCCTTTGACTGTGTGTATCCCAACAAACTGGAAAATTCTGAAAGTGATGGGAATACCATACCACCTTACCTGCCTCCTGCAAAACCTGTGTGCAGGTCAAGAAGCAACAGTTAGAGCCAAACATGAAACAATTGACTGGTTCCAAACTGGGGAAAAAGTATGTGAAGGCTGTATATTGTTACCTTGCTTATTTAACCTATATGCAGAGTACATCAATGCAAAATGCTGGGCTGGATGAATCACAAGCTGGAATCAAGATTGCTGGGAGAAATATCAACAGTCTCAGATATGCAGATAACACCACCCTTATAGCAGAAAACAAAGAGGAACTAAAGAGCCTCTTGATGAGAGTGAAGGTAGAGAGTGAAAAAGTTGGCTTAAAACTCAACATTGAGAAAATGAGGATCATGGCATCCGGTCCCATCACTTCATGTCAAATAGATGTGAAAACAATGGAAACAGTGACAGACTTTATTTTCTTGAGCTTCAAAATCACTGCAGATGGTGACTGCAGCCATGAAATTAAAAGACGCTTGCTCCTTGGAAAGAAAGTTATGACCAACATAGACAGCATATTAAAAAGCAGAGACATCACTTTGCCAACAAAGGTCCATCTAGTCAAAGCTAAGGTTTTTCCAGTAGTCATGTATGGATGTGAGAGCTGGACCATAAAGAAAGCTGAGCACCAATGAATTGATGCTTTTGAACTGTGGTGTTGGAGAAGACTCTTGAGAGTCCCTTGGACTGCAAGGAGCTCAAACCAGTCCATCCTAAAGGAAATCAATCCTGAATATTCATTGGAAGGACATGCTGTGGCTAAGGCTCCAGCACTTTGGCTGCCTGGGGTGAAGAACTGACTCATTGGAAAAGACCCTGGTGCTAGAAAAGATTGAAGGTGGGAGGAGAAGGGGAAAACAGAGGATGAGATGGTTGGATGGCATCACCAACTCAAGAGACATGAGTTTGGACAAGACCTGGATGATGGTGAAGGACAGGGAAGCCTGGCATGCTGCAGTCCATGGGATCACAAAAAATTGGACATGACTGAGCAACTGAACAACAACAACAGCAATCCATTGACACATTTGGATCACTGAAGTTATCCAAGAGAAATTGACATTGGTCTATTTGATTGAGAGGATGGCTGACTTATTTCCTGAGTAACTCTCAACTATAATACACACTCAGAGGGGTGTTCTTTCTTTTTGAGATGACATTATTTACAACTGAATAGTGAAAGAATTAGAAAAATAAACTAGAGAGTATTCTGTCCTTTGATTTATTGAAGGCTCTTGGTGGCCTCAATAAGAGTGAATGAAGTCTCTTTTAAATGATTAAGCATGCTTACAGCTGGAGAAGAAATTGACAAACTACTGAAATATTCTTACTTAGAAAATTCCATGGACAGAGGAGCCTGGTGGGCTGCAGTCCATGGGGTCACAAAGAGTCAGACACGACTGAATCTGAGCACATACTTAACACCATTCTTTAAGGACAATCTCTGAGGAAGATCACCAAGAAAAGGTAGAAACTTTAAATCAGGAGTAAAACAAATGGCATTTTGGAGAGTATAGAAAACAACGGAAGAATTTGGAGAAATGAATTTTGTTTAGAGAGAGAAAAGAGATGAAATGAATATACAATTACTGGAAAGCCTCTTCCTTCTCTTCTTCTAATGACAATAAGAGCAATATCACCAAAACTCAGTCTCAGGGCAAGCAGTAAGGACATGATCTGATGATCTGACCTCCCACTTTCCCATGAATTCCTTCATTACTTTGAAAAATGTCTTGAGTCATTCTGAAAGTCTTTCCAATTGTGGTCTGAACGACCAATATTAGGAACTACTTTTTTTAAAACTTTAACCTCTTAAAGGAAACAAAGAATATTCTAATAAATTGACATTGCTTGTATCATTTATTGAATACTCCTTCTTTTGTAAGCATCATACTACTCAAAAGGCAACGTTCAGAAACATAGCCATCCTTGTCTGCAATGACTTTCCTATGATTCTAATAAATTCCATTGATGCTTTCCTTAAAATATTCCTCCATGTTCCCAGATCTTGAAATATTTACTCACTGATAACACATGTGTTTCTCTTGAATGAGATGTGCTGGTTCCTCAAAGCCTTTTCAAAAATCAATAGTGTGCAAATTTATCCATGAAATCATGGGGAAATTCTGTTACTTTGAAATTTAAAAATGTTATCATCTATATTTCTGATGGATCTTCAATTGTCAAAAGGCTCTTCAATGGCTCCCTGTTAATCATGTGTGGTAAAGGACATGTAAATAGCCACAGTTCAGTTCAGTTCAGTTCAGTTGCTCAGTCATGTCCGACTCTTTGTGACCCCATGAACCACAGTACGCCAGGCCTCCCTGTTCATCACCATCTCTCGGAGTTCACTCAGACTCATGTCCATCGAGTTCGTGATGCCATCCAGCCATCTCATCCTCGGTCGTCCCCTTCTCCTCCTGCCCCCAATCCCTCCCACATGATCTTCGTTTTCTGAATGTTGAGCTTCAAGCCAACTTTTTCGCTCTCCTCTTTCACTTTCATCAAGAGGCTTTTTAGCTCCTCTTCACTTTCTGCCATAAGGGTGGTGTCATCTGCATACCTGAGGTTATTGATATTTCTCCTGGCAATCTTGATTCCAGCTTGTGTTTCTTCCAGTCCAGCGTTTCTCATGATGTACTCTGCATAGAAGTTAAATAAGCAGGGTGACAATATACATCCTTGACATACTCCTTTTCCTATTTGGAGCCAGTCTGTTGTTCCATGTCCAGTTCTAACTGTTGCTTCCTGACCTGCATACAGATCTCTCAAGAGGCAGATCAGGTGGTCTGGTATTCCCGTCTCTTTCAGAATTTTCCACAGTTTATTGTGATCCACACAGTCAAAGGCTTTGGCATAGTCAATAAAGCAGAAGTAGATGTTTTTCTGGAACTCTCTTGCTTTTTCCATGATCCATAAGAGAATCTAAAGGAGGTCTTTTATTAAGTCAATCTTGGAGGTTTGTTCAAATTTTACTACATTATTTTGGGTTTGGGTAGCACTCTCCTTTATTTCAACTGAAAAAAACAAAATCAATAATGTCAGTCCACTAAATCTTGAAAAATCCTTAAGGAAACAGTCTCAATAGAGAAGGGCTTTCTGGGTTCTTCCTCCCCCCTCCTACTATTCACTTTTCAGTTACTTTTCTAAAAGTATCTTTGAAATCACATATCCTTTTGGTTAGTGCTAGAAGAAGAGGGCTTTCTGACTGTGAAGCCAGCTCCTCTTAGCAACAGATGACACACACACACCCGGAATAGCTACAAGCTCTGTGTTCTCTGTGCTCTCTGTGTGTCTGTTGTGTGATCCATGACAATTTGCTTAGTTTTCCCTCACCTGCTTCCTAGCTACTAATTACCCAGAGACAAAATCTTTGTGTAACCCTGACTTACAGCTATTAGAATAGGTCATAATTGTACCCAGTGTAATTGGCTTCAGTGGCAGAGCCCCATTAACCTGGCACAGCAGTTCTTAAAGCAGCCTGTGATCTAGCTCATTAAATTTTATCTTCAGTAATAAGGGAAGTTATGACCTTTGTCATTTCTGTCTTAATGTATTTATGCAGACATGTCACCTAAGATATCAAAACATACAGTGTCATTGAAATGCAGAAGCAGGTCAACCTTGTATACTCAGAGTCACTAAAATTGAGTTCCAAATGGGATGCAGATGAAGGACATGGCCTACACTTAAAGAGGGGCCTGAAAGGTCTGGTGCCGGAAAAACTTTCTGCTTGGAGAATTACCCTCATGCCCAGGTATCCTCCCTTTCCAATCACACAGACACTTCCTGGCTTTGAAGATTCCTCAGTGCACATGTGTTCCCCCAGTGTAATGATAGAAAGAGCCGGGCCAGTGAATTTATCTGTTTTCTCAACAGAGCCTAGTATGGCCCTTTGACAGTTTCCTGAGAAGTACTGTGGATTAAAAACTGAACTGGATTCTCATCTCAGGTTGGGTCTGAATCTGCCAGGTAAATCTGAGCAAGGTGTTTATATACTGTGGGCCCCGTTTACCCACTGATATAATCAGATTATTAGCTTCGCTGCTATCTAAATTCTTTTTGGGCTTCCCTGGTGGATCATATGGCAAAGAATCTGCCTTCAATGCAGGAAATTCAGGAGTGATCCTTAGAATGGGAAGATCCCCTGGAGGAGGGAACGGCTACCCACCCCAGTATTTAGACGGAGAATTCTATGGACAGAGGAGCCTGGCGGGCTACCATCCATGGAGTCCCAAAGAGTCAGACAGACTGAGTTACTAACAATTTCACTTTTTTTTCAAGATCTTTTTAAAGTTAAGATTTCAAAACATTCAAATAGGTGTCATGATTTATTTTTTTAAATATCTGAAGAAAATTAAATAGTATTGGTTCTGCCACACATCAACATGAATCCACCACAGGTGTACACGTGTTCCCCATCCTGAACCCCCCTCTCACCTCCTTCCTCCTACCATCCCTCCGAGTCATCCCGGTGCACCAGCCCCAAGCATCCTGTATTGAACCTGGGCTGGCGATTCGTTTCTTATATGATAATATATATGTTTCAGTGTTGAGCACTTTAGAATATGCTAGAACATCAGAAAATTCTTCACTAGACAACTTAATTTCATGTGTGTGATGGTTAGCTTTCTGTGTCAACTTGGCTAGCCAAAATACCCAGTTATTCAAACACTAATCTAGATGTTACTGTGAAGGCATTTTATAGACGTGCTTAATATCTACAATCAATTTCAAATAAAGGAGATTATCCTTGATTGTGAGGGCCTCATCCAGTCAATTTAAAAGCCTTAAGAGCAAAACTGAGGTTCCCTGAGGAAGAAGAAACTCTCTTTGTGAACAATGTCTCAGCTCCCATCCAAGAGTTTCTAGCCCATTTGCCTGTCCTATACATTTCTGACTTGCATAACCAGCTGCCACAGATGCACAAAAGCCAATTACTTGAGATGTCTGTGTGTATGTGTCAGTTCAGTTCAGTTCAGTCACTCAGTCATGTCTGACTCTTTGTGACCCCATGGATTGCAGCATTCCAGACCTCCCTGTCCATCACCAACTCCTGGAACTTACCCAAACTTATATCCATTGAGTTGGTGATGCCATCCAACCATCTCATCCGCTGTCATCCCCTTCTCCTCTCACATTCAATCTTTCCCAGCATCAGGGTCTTTTCAAATGAGAAGTGTGTACGTGTACACACACTGTTGTGGCTTGAATTGTGTCCCTCCAAGATATATTGTTTGCTTAGTCGCTCAGTGGTGTCTGACTTTGTGACCTTATGGAACATAGCCCACCAGGTTCTTCTGTCCCTGGAATTCTCCAGCAAGATTGTTGTAGTGGGTTGCCATTTCCTCCTCCAGGGGATCTCCACAACTCGGGACAAACTACATCTCTTGTATCTCCTGACTGGCAGGTGGATTCTTTACCATGAGCAACACCTGGGAAACCAAAATCTATGCTGAGGTAGGTCGTAACCTCCAATCCTAGAATCAATGAATGTGCAATTATTTGGAAATGGAATCTCTACTGATGTAAACAAATTAATATGAGGTGATACTGGATTCATCAGTTCACTTCAGTTCAGTCACTCAGTCGTGTCTGACTCTTTGCGACCACATGAGTTGCAGCACACCAGGCCTCCCTGTCCATCACCAACTCCCAGAGTTCACTCAGACTCACGTCCATTGAGTCCGTGATGCCATCCAGCCATCTCATCCTCGGTCACCCCCTTCTCCTCCTGCCTCCAATCCCTCCCAGCATCAGAGTCTTTTCCAATGAGTCAACTCTTCGCATGAGGTGGCCAAAGTACTGGAGTTTCAGCTTTAGCATCATTCCTTCCAAAGAAATCCCAGGGTTGATCTCCTTCAGAATGGACTGATTGGATCTCCTTGCAGTCCGAGGGATTCTCAAGAGTCTTCTCCAACATGACAGTTCAAATGCATCAATTCTTTGGTGCTCAGCCTTTTTCATAGTCCAACTCTCACATCCATACATGAATATTGGAAAAACCATAGCCTTGACTAGATGGACCTTAGTCTATCTAGGTTGGTCATAACTTTTCTTCCAAGGAGTAAGCGTCTTTTAATTTCATGGCTGCAGTCACCATCTGTAGTGATTTTGGAGCCCAAAAAAAATAAAGTCTGACACTGTTTCCACTGTTTTCCCATCTATTTCCCATGAAGTGATGGGACCAGATGCTATGATCTTTGTTTTCTGAATGTTGAGCTTTAAGCCAACTTTTTCACTCTCCTCTTTCACTTTCATCAAGAGGCTTTTTAGCTCCTCTTCACTTTCTGCCATAAAGGTGGTGTCATCTGCATATTTGAGGTTATTGATTCCAGCTTGTGCTTCTTCCAGTCCAGCATTTCTCATGATGTACTCTGCATAGAAGTTAAATAAGCAGGGTGACAATATACAACCTTGATGCACTCCTTTTCCAATTTGGAACCAGTCTGTTGTTCCATGTCCAGTTCTAACTGTTGCTTCCTGACCTGCATACAGATTTCTCAAGAGGCAGGTTAGGTGGTCTGGTATTCCCATCTCTCTCAGAATTTTCCTTTCTTCCAGTCCAGCATTTCTCATGATGTACTCTGCATAGAAGTTAAATAAGCAGGGTGACAATATACAACCTTGATGCACTCCTTTTCCAATTTGGAACCAGTCTGTTGTTCCATGTCCAGTTCTAACTGTTGCTTCCTGACCTGCATACAGATTTCTCAAGAGGCAGGTTAGGTGGTCTGGTATTCCCATCTCTCTCAGAATTTTCCACAGTTTATCGTGATCCACACAGTCAAAGGCTTTGGCATAGTCAATAAAGCAGAAATAGATATTTTTCTGGAACTCTCTTGCTTTTTCCATGATCCAGCAGATGTTGGCAGTTTGATCTCTGGTTCCTTTGCCCTTTCTAAAACCAGCTTGAACATCAGGAATTTCACGGTTCACGTATTGCTGAAGCCTGGCTTGGAGAATTTTGAGTATTACCTTACTAGCACGTGAGATGAGTGCAATTATGCAGTAGTTTGAGCATTCTTTGGCATTGCCTTTCTTTGGGATTGGAATGAAAACTGACCTTTTGCAGTCCTGTGGCCACTGCTGAGTTTTCCAAATTTGCTGGCATATTGATTGCACAGAGGAAGTCAAAAGATACCCAGAGCAACATTGGATTCATAGAGGAAGTAAGAAGATACCCGGGTAACAGGAAAGTTTTACCTTGGAGTACAAAATAAATCAGGGCAAAGGCTAACAGAGTTTTGCCAAGAGAATGCACTGGTCATAGCATACAAACTCTTCCAACAACACATGAGACAACTCTACACATGGACATCACCAGATAGTCAATATCAAAATCATATTGATTATATTCTTTGCAGCTGAAGATGGGAAAGCGCTATACAGTCAGCAAAAATAAGACCAGGAGCTGACTGTGGCTCAGACCATGAGCTTCTTATTGCAAAATTCAGACTTAAATTGAAGAAAGTAGGGAAAAATATTCAGCCATTTAGGTATAACTTAAATCAAATACCTTAGTGGCAAATAGATTTAAGGGATTAGATCTGATAGACAGAGTGCCTGAAGACTTATGTAAAGAGGTTCATGACATTGTATAGGAAGCAGTGATCAAAACCATCTCCAGGAAAAAGAAATGCAAAAAGGCAAACGGTTGTCTGAGGAATCCTTACAAACAGCTGAGCAAAGAAGAAGAGTGAAAGGTCAGGGAGAAAAGGAAAGATATACTCATCTTAATGCAGAGTTCCAAAGAATAACAAGGAGAGAAAAGAAAGCCTTCCTCAGTGATCAATGCAAAGAAATAGGGGAAAACAATATAATGGGAAAGACTAGAGATCCAAGAAAATTAGAGCTACAAAGGGAACATTTCATGCAGAAAGTGAAAGTGAAGTCTCTCAGTCGTGTCCGATTCTGCGACCCCGTGGACTGTAGCCCACCAGGCTCCTCTTCCCATGGGATTCTCCAGGCAAGAATACTGGAGTGGGTTTCCATTTCCTTCTCCAGGTGATCTTCCTGACCCAGGGATCAAACCCAGGTCTCCTGCATTGCAGGCAGATGCTTTAACCTCTGAGCCACCAGGGAAGCCCAGAGATGGGCATAATAAAAGACAGAAATGGTATGAACCTAACAGAAGCAAAAGATACTAAGAAGAGGTGGCAAGAATTCATGAAACAACCATACAAAAAAGATCTTAATGATACAGATAACTATCATGGTGTATCCATTCACCTGGAGCCAGACATCATGGAGTCCCAAGTCAAATGGGCCTTAGGAAGCATCATTACGAATAAAACTAGTGGAGGTGATGGAATTCCAGCTGAGCTATTTAAAATCCTAGAAGATGATGCCATTAAGGTGCTGTACTCAATATGCCAAATTTGGAAAACTCAGCCATGGCCACAGGACTGGAAAAGGTCAATTTTCATCTCAATCCCAAAGAAGGGCAGTGCTAAAGAATGTTCAAACTACCACACAATTGCACTCATTTCACATGCTAGCAAGGTAATGCTCAAAATCCTTCAAACTAGGCTTCAACAGTATGTGAACCGAGAACTTTCAGATGTATAAATTGGATTTAGAAAAGGCAGAGGAACCAGAGGTCAAATTGCCAACATCCATTGGATCATAGAAAAAGCAAGAGAATTTCAAAAAACCATCTACTTCTGCTTCATTGCCTAAGCTAAAGCCTTTAACTCTGTGGATCACAACAAACTGTGGAAAATTAAAGAGATGGGAATAGCAGACCAAAGGCAATGGCAGCCCACTCCAGTACTCTTGCTTGGAAAATCCCATGGACGGAGGAGCCTGGTGGGCTGCAGTCCATGGGGTCGCTAAGAGTCAGGCACGACTGAGCAACTTCACTTTACCTGCCTCCTGCAAAACCTGTATACAGATCAAAAAACAACAGTTAGGACCAGACATGGAACAATGGACTGGTGCCAAATTGGGAAAAGAGTATGTCAAGGCTGTATATTGTTACACTGCTTATTTAACTTATATGCAGGGCACATCAATCTGAAATGCTAGGCTAGATGAAGCACAAGCTGGAATCAAGTTTGCCAGGACAAATATCAATAACCTCAGATATGCAGATGACACCACCCTTATGGCAGAAAGCAAAGAGGAACTAAAGAGCCTCTTGATAAAAGTGAATGAGGACAGTGAAAAAGTTGGCTTAAAGCTCAACATTCAGAAAGCTAAGATCATGGCATCTGGTCCCATTACTTTATGGCAAATAGATGTGGAAATAATGTAAACAGTGACAGACTTTATTTTCTTGAGCTCCAAAGTCACTGCAGATGGTGACTGCAGCCATGAAATTAAGATGCTTACTCCTTGGAAGAAAAGCTATGGCCAACCTAGGCAGCATATTAAAAAGCAGAAACATTACTTTGCCAACAAATGTCCATCTAGTCAAAACCATTATTTTTCCACTAGTCATGTATGGGTGTGAGAATTGGACTATAAAGAAGGTTGAACACCAGAGAATGGATGCTTTTGAATTGTGGTATTGGAGAGGACTCTTGAAAGTCCCTTGGACTGAAATGAAATCAAACCAGTCCCTCTTAAAGGAAATCAATCCTGAATATTCATTGGAAGGACTGATGCTGAGGCTGAAACTCCAATACTTTGGCCACCTGATGCAAAGAGCTGACACACTGGAAAAGATCCTGAGGCTGGAAAAGACTGAAGGCAGGAGAAGGGGACAACAGAAGACTAGATGGCTAGTTGGCATTACAGATTCAGTGGATATGAGGTTGAGCAAGCTCCAGAAGATGGTGAAGGACAGGAAAGCCCAGTGTGCTGCAACTCATGGGGTTGCAAAGAGTTGGACAGGACTGAGTGACTGAAAAACAGCAATACTGTGTTTGGGTTGGTCCTAAATCTGATGTACAGTGTCCCTAGGAGGAGAGGAATATTTGAAGACACAGAAGAGACACAGGACAGAAAGCCAGAGAAAACTACAAATGGGAAGCAACCACTAAAAACTAGAAGCGTGGAAGGATTCTTTTCTAAAGCCTTCAGAGAGAACATGGCCCTGTTGATACCTTGATTTTGAACTTCTATCCTCCAGAAGTGTGAAAAAATAAAACTTTGCTTTTTAAGCATACCACCGTCCATTTATTGGTAATTTTTTATAACAGCCCTCTGAAAAGAATACACCTGCTTAACTACTAGTTCTGTTTCTTTGATAGAACACTGACTCATTCAACATTCTTCTGGTGAAATGCATTTTTTGTAAATGTAATTGTAGGATTTTTTTCTCAGGCTAACCTCATAACTTGGAGAAAGAAATGGCAACCCACTCCAGTAGTCTTGTCTGGAAAATCCCATGGATAGAGGAGCCTGGTAGGCTACAGTCCACGGGGTCTCAAAGAGTCAGACACGACTGGGCGACTTCACTTTGACTTTTCACTCTCATGCATTGGAGAAGGGAATGGCAACTCACTCCAGTATTCTTGCCTGGAGAATCCCAGGGACAGAGGAGCCTGGTGGGTTGCTGTCTATGGGGTTGCACAGGGTTGGACACGACTGAAGCAAGTTAGCAGCAGCAGCAGAAACCCCATGACTACTTTCCCACAAATAGACCAACTTCTGAGACATATTTGGAGGAAAGAAAAGTTATATATATATAACTTCCTTGGTGGCAAATAAATGTGGGAAACACTTGAAACCATGTAACTTTGGCTTCTTTTTATACTTTAAAGTGAAAGAAAGTGAAGTCGCTCAGTCATGTCCGACTCTTTGCGACCCCGTGGACTGTAGCTTACCAGGCTCCTCTGTCCATGGGATTTTCCAAGCAATAGTACTGGAGTGGATTGCCATTTCCTTCTCCAGAGGATCTTCCCAACCCAGGGATTGAACCCAGATCTCTCGCATTGTAGAAAAATGCTTTACCATCTGAGCCACCAAGGAAGTTTATATATATATATACATATATATGGTCTACTCAAAGTCTTTAGTATGATAATATATGTCAAGTATCTTTCTCTAAGAGGGATGTATAGAGAGCAGTATCTTCTAAAATTGTATAATCTTGGAAATTCTGTTCAGGTACACATATTAATATCCCCCAGAAGCAATGCCCCTTGAAAAATGCTTTGAGAAATGTTGGGTTAGAACCAAATTATATTATTTTCTATGCCATTGCCTTTTTTAAGGATATGATCTATTGATGATCAGTATAGAGAGAAGAGGGGCTTCCCTGGTGGCTCATATGGTAAAGAATCCATCTGCAATGTGGGAGACCTGGATTCTATACCTGGATTGGGAAGATCCCCTGTAGAAGGGAACAGCTAGCCACTTGGGTATTCTGGCTTGAAGAATTCCATAGACAGAGGAGCCTGGCAGGCTACAGTCCATGGGATCACAAAGAGTCAGACATGACTGAGCAACTTTCACTTCACTTCAGTTCACTCACAGAGATAAGAAATACAAAGCTGAAAGTGGGGACAAGTTCACCTGTAGAACAGCAGAGCCAATTTTGTAGTACAATGCTTCTTGAAACCTGATGAAATCATTGAGAGGCTGACAAAACCTATGGCCATCTAGATAAGCTGGGGTAGGTGAGAATGTTAAATATGCTATGATAACAAATCTGAGTTCTCAGTGGCCTTACTCAACAAAGGCTTGTCAGTCACGTCATAGGGATATGTGGATCAAACTACTCTCCAGGCAGTGACTCAGGATCTGGACTACAGAGGATGAGATGGTTGGATGGCATTACTTATGTGATGGACATGAGTTTCAATAGCCTATGGGAGGCGGTGATGGACAGAGAAGCCTGGCATAATGCAGTCCATGGGGTCACAAAGAGCTGGACATGACTGAGCAATTGGACTGATTTGAACTGGACTGAACTGAACATTTTCTCCAACTCCAAAAATCAGGAATTTTATCTCATTCTTTTTCTTTGCCAAATTTATCCAATAAGTCAGAAAATCTCATTGATTTTTCCATTGCAACCTTCCCTTTCCTCTCATTTCCAATGGCCTCAGATTCCTTTGATAATTTCCATACTGGTAAATTTTGCCTTTCTTCTTTCTGTCAGTCCTCTAAATTGGGCTCAAATCATTTGTTTTTTCTAAATTTTCACTTTCTTCCTATTTCTCCTTTGCTATAAATCTTTCAGTGGCACATAATAATAGGAGCAAATCTTCCCTGGTGGCTTAGATGGTAAAGAGTCTGCCTGCAGTGTGGAAGACCCCGATTTGATCCCTGGGCCAGGAAGATCTCCTAGAGAAGGAAATGGCAACCCACTCCAGTATCCTTGCCTGGAAAATCCCATGGACAGAGGAGCCTGGCAGCTACAGTCCATGAGGCTGCAAAGAGTCAAACATGACTGAGCAACTTCACTCACTCACACTCCTTATCCTGATATGAAACATCCTTCACAATCCCACCGTTAGGTCCCATATATCTCCTAAAAATGAACTATAGATCTACTCAAACTGTGACACTTCCTATTTTCCTGGTATATTTATTTCCACATATTTCCATACTTGAATATTCTTTCTTATCCTCTCCTCTAGCCATACAGTTATTTTAAGAGCCAACACCAATTTTCCCTTTGTGCTGGAAATATGTATCTGATTTTTGACACTATAACTTTAGTATTTATTACTTAAGTTTCTATAAATCCTTGTATCTCTCTCTCCAACAAGATCATTAGCTTCCTAAGGGTTGCCTTATACATCTGTGCCTTCTCAACAGCACCTAGTATGCTAGACATTGTGTAAATATTTGTTGATTTGATTCAGAAATCAACCCTGAATATTCATTGGAAGAACTGATGCTGAAGCTGAAACTCCAAAACTTGGACTCATTGGAAGAGACCCTAATGCTGGGAAAGATTGAAGGCACAAGAGACGGGGAAGACAGAGGAGGAGATGATTGGATGGCATCACTGACTCAATGGACATGAGTTTGCGCAAGCTCTGGGAGATGGTGAAGGACAGGGAAGCCTGGTGTACTGCAGTCCATGGGGTCCCAAAGAGTCGGACATGACTGAATGACACAACAACAGAATTACTTCCCTACTCCATTAAATCTATCTATGTGGAACTGCTCACACATTAAGAAACAAAACAAATGAAAAAAGTTACATTGCTCAAAAAAAGTTGTTTTTTCCCTAACGTTTTCATCAAAATGGATCTTCCTGGCTTACTCTTTTAACATCCACAGCAGCATATGCTCAAACCAGCAGTTGGAATCTATCAAGAGGACAGGAACAGCCACAAATTGCTATTCCATAAGTATAAAATGCTATCACCGCCATTGTACTAACACCAGGGAAGTTTAAATTGCAGAGTTAAAATGGGCCTCCTATTCCAAGTTGTGCCTCTATGTGAACAATAATGGCCCAGCAAAACTCATATAATCTGAGTAATTATTTGTTTCTGCTGAGGTGTCTCTTGGAGAGAATAAAAATAGTAGTGACCACCATTTACTGCACTCGTCCTTTATGCCAGGTATTGTACTAAGTGATTGACATGAATTATTTCATTTAATCCTCACTACCATCTTATAAGATATAGACCATTACCTTCTTGTTTTACAAATGATGAAATTGAGACTTAAATTGCACAAAGTCACACAACTAATAAATTACTAAGCTGAGGCTTAAGTTTACTAACCTGAGCTAGTTCTTTTCTTGTTTTCTTGCTTCATATGGAACATGACTCAATAATCTAGAGTAGAGATTTATTTTCATTACATACCCTACTGCTTCAGAAAAGGGGATGGGGTAAGTATTTTATTTCAAATTACTGGCATTTCTAAAAGTCTGGGAGAATTTTGATAAACTCAATTTTATCTCATTACCAAAAAAGGCTTATCTGAGTAAGATGCAAGCTAAAAATTCCATTAGTTATAACAACCCTCTAATGGAGTTAGGAAATCTCAGGAACATGAACTGAAACCATTCTGCACATCTTGGCATGGATGGCCAATGCTGTCTGTGCTCTTCCAGTATCTTTTCAATGTGTGCTTCTATTTGTTTACCTGATTACCACATCAGTATATTTTCTCATGCTAGAGACTATTCATGTGTCAATCATGAAACAGTTGATCCCATCCCTCAGAAAGCTAATGAAGACTTTTTAAACAATTACAAACTAGCAATTCTATCTCATAGATAATGTTAGGTCTATACCTAGTCAGCATGTTTAAAAGCAGAGACATTACTTTGCCAACAAAGGTCCATATGGTAAAAGCTAAAGTTTTTCCTGTAATCATGTACAGATGTGAGAGTTGGACCATAAAGAAGGCTGAGCATCAAAGAATTGATGCTTTTGAACTGTGGCATTGGAGAAGACTCTTGAGAGTCCCTTGGACTGCAAGGAGATCCAACCAGTCAATCCTAAAGGATATCAAGCCTGAATATTCATTGGAAGGACTAATGCTGAAGCTGAAAATCCAATACTTTGACCACCTGATGCAAAGAGCCAAATCATTAGAAAAGACCCTGATGGTGGGAAGGATTGAAGACAGGAAGAGACAGGGATGACAGAGGACAAGATGGTTGGGTGGCATCATCGACTCAATGGACATGAGTTTGAGCAAACTCTAGGAGATGGTGAGGGACAGAAAAGCCTGGTGTGCTGCAGTCCATGGAGTTGCAAATAGTTGGACACAACTGAGCAACTGAAAAACAACTGCAAATGTCTGCACAGCACTAAGCTCTCATGTCCTTTGGATTTAAACAGAGCATTTTGGAATGCATGTCATGTCAGAAAATGATATCATACACTGAAATAAATGTGGACATAGATTCCATGATATGGAAATTGGATAAGATATAATTAATATAATAAATGCATGGTATAAAAATATGGAGATTGATATCAGATAATAAATGTCATGAGCTAAACATGATTCATAAGCTCTGTGAGTATTGGGGCCATGTCTAAATCATCTTTATATTCTATACAGTACTTGATATTAAATGATTATTTGTTGAGTTAATGTGCTTGCCCCCAGGAATTATTCTACATCCGTTAAGTGGATGTATATTTTATAATAAGGCAAGAGGCACATCTTCAATGAATGTGGACAGAATTGGGTTCTCTGAATACTTATCTTCTACAGGCTCCATGTGAGATATACATAAAGGACTCTTTGAACAAATGTGCTTATTTGCAATGTAAAACCCATTCCATTTTGCTTTCAGTGTTTAACTGAAGTGTACATAATGCAAATAAACATCATTCACTATCTGAAGACCAATCTCGCACAACCAGGAAAAATGTTCTAATGTAGTCTGTGTTGAAAGTGCCACATGCTTTCACAGAATACACTTTAACATTATCAGTTCAGTCACTCAGTCATGTCCACCTCTTTGCAACCCCATGGATTGCAGCATGCCAGGCTTCCTTGTCCATTACCAACTTCCAAAGCTTGCTCAAACTCATGTCTATCAAGTGGGTGATGCCATCCAACCATCTCATCCTCTGTCGAACCCTTTGCCTCCTGCCTTAAATCTTTCCCAGCATCAGGGTCTTTTCCAATGAGTCCATTCTTTGCATCAGGTGGCCAAATTATTGGAGCTTCAGCTTCAGCATCAGTCTTTCCAATGAATATTCAGGACTAATTTCCTTTAGGATTGACTGGTTTGATCTTCTTGAAGTCCAAGGGACTCTCAAGAGTCTTCTCCACACCACAGTTCAAAAGCATCAATTCTTCAGCACCCAAAAATTAACACAAAATGGATTAAATACTCAGATTAAGACCTAAAATTGTAAAACTCCTAGAAGAAAACATAGGGGAGAATGCTCATTGATATTGATCTTGGTAAGGTTTTCTGACAGAAGCACAAGCAACAAAAGCAAAAATCAATAAGTGGGACTTCATCAAACTAAAAGGAAATTATCAACAAAATGAGAAGGCAATTACAGAATGGGAGAAAATATTTGCAAACTATATATGATAAGGGTTTAGTATCCACAATATAGGAAGATTCATCTGGTACAATAAACAATCACAATTTAATTTTAAAAAAATGAGCAGAGGAACTGAGTAGACATTTCTCCAAAGAAGACATACAGATGAAAAATAAGTACATGAAAATATGTTCAACATTTTTAATCATAAAGGAAATGCAAGTTGAATCTGTGCTTTATACCTGTCAGAAGGGCTATCATCAAGAAAACAAGAGATAAGTGTCAGCAAGGATGTAAAGAAAAAGAACACTTATGTACTGTTGGTGGGAATATTAATTGGTATAGGCACTATGGAAAATTTGTACTTTTTTTCACTTTTGATGAAGTTTTTCTTCATATTTCATGTAGATACTTAACTTCTACAACATATGGAACACAGTCACAACTGTTTTAATGTCCTTTTCTGCTATTTCTAACCTGGGTGTCAGTTATGTGTTGGTTTTGAATGACTGATTATTCTTAATGTAAGCCATGCTTTCCTGCCTGGTAATCTGTGATTGGATGCCAGTCATGGTGGATTTTACTTTCTGGCATGAATATTTTTATATTCTGAAATATTTGTTTCTGGGAAATGGTTTGATCCATCAATTTTTCTAACTTTCTAGGCAGGACTTGAGCAGAATTTTGTCTAGGGCTCATTTTTTCCTTACTACCTAAGGCAAGTCTTTGAGTACTTAGTGCCTTGTGAAACATGACTATTTCCCAGGCTGACTGGTGGGTACTGAGCTATTCCTGATCCTGAGCACTGAAAAGAGTGAAAATGAGCATTAGCACCATTAATCCTTTCAATATGGGTCTTTCCCTGCTCCTTGGGGAATTCCTTCACATGTGCATGTGATGACTATTCTGTGGTGTACTCTGCAAGTATTACCTTTCTCTTTCTATGCAGCTCTCTCTTCTCCAGGACTCTGTCCTCTGGACTGTAGCTGTCTTGGTCTAATAAAATGAAAGTGAAAAATCGCTTAGTCCTGTCTGACTCTTTGCAACCCCATTCACTATACAGTCCATGGAATTCTCCAGGGCAGAATACTGGAGTGGGTAGACTTTTCCTTCTCCAGGGGATCTTCCCAACCCAGGGACTGAACACAGGTCTCCCTCATTGCAGGCATATTCTTTACAAAATGAGCTATCAGGGAAGCCTTTGTTTTAGTCTACTTGCACTCAGTTCTAGCTCCTCCACTCAGAGGTTTCTCTAGGTTCTGCCTCTATTTCCTCTTCCTACACTGTGGCCTGACAGTTTTCTCAAGGTATTAAGCTGGACCAATCATACAATCACCCCAATTGTTTCCTGTATCTCAGGGATCATTGTCTTTCATTGGTTATAGTCATCCACTTGAAAACCATCATTTTGTATAATTTTCAGGTTTTTCATTTGCTGTTTCAAGTGGCAAGGTAAATCCAGCCTCTGTTACTCTATCTTGGCCAGAAGTACTGTCATGTATTTTTAAATTTTTATTTATTTATTTACTTTAGGCTGTGGTGTTGGAGAAGACTCTTGAGAGTTCCTTGGACAGCAAGGGGATCCAACCAGTCCATCCTAAGGGAAATCAGTATTGAATATTCATTGGAAGGGCTGATGCTGAAGCTGAAATTCCAATACTTTGGCCACCTGATGCAAAGAATGGACTCATTGGAAAAGACCCTGATGCTGGGAAAGATTGAAAGTGGGAGGAAAAGGGGATGACAAAGGATGAGATGGTTGGATGGCATCACTGACTCAATGGACATGGGTTTGAGTAAACTCTGGGAGTTGATGATGGACAGGGGAGTCTGGTGTGCTGCAGTCCATGGGGTCACAAAGAGTCAGACACAACTGAGTGACTGAACTGAACTGAACTGGGTCTTCATTGCTGTGTGGGGTTTTCTGTAGTTGCTGGGAATGGGGGGCTACTCTCTAGTTATGGTGGGTGTGTGGGGTTAACATTGCAGTGGCTTCTATTGTTGTGGAACACAGGCTTTAGGGCATGTGAACTTCAGTAATTGCAATGCCTGGGCTCAGTAGCTGCAGTTCCTAGGGTCTAAAGCACAGTCTCAATGGCTCTGGTGCACAGGCTTAGCTGCTCTGTGGTATGTGGGATCCTCCTGGAGCAGGGATTGAACCCATGTCTCCTGCATTGGCAGATGGACTCTTCACCACTGAGCCACCAGGGAAGCCCTTTTTTTTTTAACAGATATAGTGCTATGTAGATTTTTATTTCTACTTTATTAGTTTTGGCAAGTGGTATTCTGAAAGGAATATTGTCTATTTAAGTTACTGAATTTAGTGGCATGAAGTTGTTTATGTTTCCTTATTTTCATTTTAACATCTTTGTGATCTAAAATAATTTCCCCTCTTTCATTCTTAATATTGGTTTTTGTTTTCCCTCTTTTATTCTGGATTAATATTGCTAGGTGTTTATCAATTTTTAGTCAACTTTTTCAAGATCAATTTTTTTTTATTTCTTGACTCCCTCTATTTTTGTCTAGCACTGATTTTTCACTCTTAACTTTGCATTTCTTCCCTTCTACTAACTTTAGGATCAATTTTCTCTTTTTCTAGCTCTTCATGGTGGAAACTCAGATCACTAAAATGGGAACTTTTCTTCATTTTTATAGTATATTAATTTAAAGATATGTTTTCCTCTAATTATTGCTTTAGCTGTATCCTACAAATTCTGATGTGTAGGGATTTTATTGCTCAGTTCCAAATATTTTAGAAATTTTCTTGTGATGTTTTCCTTGATGTATGGGTTATTCAGAAAAATATTGGTGAATTTCCAAATGTTTAGGCACTAAAAATACCTTGGTGAAGGTGAAGTCGCTCAGTCGTGTCCGACTCTTTGCGACCCCGTGGACTGTAACCTACTAGGCTTCTCTGTCCATGGGATTCTCCAGGCAAGAATACTGGAGTGGATTGCCATTTCCTTCTCCAGGGGATCTTCCCAACCCAGGGATCGAACCCGGGTCTCCCGCATTGGAGGCAGACGCTTTAACCTCTGAGCCACCAGGGAAGCTGATTTCTAATTTAATTCCATTTTGGTCAGAGAACACATTTTGGATGATCTCAATTCTTTTAAATATATTGGAATTGATTTTACGGTACAGAATGTATGTTGCAGTTTTGAATATATATTGTTCAATGCATATCAAATATGTCATATTGGCTGCTCAAATCTTTGATTAAAAAACTAAATCTTTTTTTTTCTCTATGTATTTGATCAGTTACTAACAAAGGAGTTTAAATATCCAAAATGATTATGGATTTGTTTAGTTCTCTCTTCATCATCTCTTTTTCACAAACTGTATAACAAATTGTATATTACTCTCCCAGGTATGCTAATCTCCAACTCACTCCTTCTGAGCCTTGTCCCACAACAGTATGTTTCTCAGCATTAATGAGTTTAAGTTTCCTTCTTTTCCTTACTTACATAGAGTGTTCCATACTATATTCCACTTAAGATACAGCATAAAGAATTCAGTAGACTTCCCAGCAATCCCACTGTTGGGCATACATACCTAGGAAACCAGAACTGAAAGAGACACATGTACCCTAATGTTCATTGCAGCACTGTTTACAATTGCTAGGACATGGAAGCAACCTAGATGTCCATCAGCAGATGAATGGATAAGGAAGTTGTGGTACATATACACAATGGAATATTACTCAGCTATGAAAAATAACACATTTGAGTCAGTTCTAATGAGGTGGATAAAACTGGGGCCTGAAATACAGAGTGAAGTAAGCCAGAAAGAGAAACACCAATACAGTATATTAATGCATATATGCAGAACTTAGAAAGATGGTAACAATGACAAGACAGCAAAAGAGACAGAGATGTAAAGTACAGACTTTTGGACTATGTGGGAGAAGGCAAGGGTGGGATGATGTGAGAGAATAGCATTGAAACATGTATATTACTATATGTAAAATAGATGACCAGTGCAAGTTCAAAGCATGAAGCAGACATTCAAAGCCGGTCCTCTGGGACAACCCAGAGGGATGGGGTGGTGAGGGTGGTGGGAGGAGGGTTCAGGATGGTGGAACACATGTACACTTGTGGCTGATTCATGTGAATGTATGGCAAAAACTGCCATAATATTGTAAAGTAATTAGCCTCCAATTAAAATAAATAAATTATTTTTTAAAAAAAAAAGACTTCAGTAAACTTCAAAACTGAAAATTTCCTCCTTTGGATAAAGTAGTTTCTTATTGCTTTAAACCTGACACAGCTTGTAGCCTCTTACTGAGTATGTGCAGCAGGTGAAGATGTGTTTAACCCACTTCATTCCTGTTCAACTGCTTGGCTGGGCCAGTGGTTTCAGGTTGTGGCCAAAGAACTGAATGGACTAAATGGTCCCCTCCACATTATGCTCATATGCCTCAACTCACAGACCCAGAGTATACCCAGAGTATATTAGAATTCTGTTTCAAATTGTATGTAAATCTTCCTTTGGGATAACAGATATTTCTAGGGACTTCTGCTCTTGGAAGATAAATTTGTATGTGGAGATAAATGACCAGCACTGTGACTGTAAACAGATAAAAACAAAGCACAGCCTCCGTTTAGCATATCCAAGCTTCCACAGTGCAAGTTCAAATGAGCAAATCTCCTAAAGAGGTAACTTTTCTCTAAATTGAGAGTGCATGAGTAGGGAGAGGCCTTAGCAAGTGTCCATGTATAGTCGATGGCATTTATATAGATGACATTAGAAGGTTTATCTTAATAGTTGCCTTTTCATTTTCTTCCATAAAATTGAAGGGTAAGTAAGCATATTTTTGTCACAGGGAAGAATAATGGCCTTTAACAATAGCTTTTTGATTAGTACTAAGGCTAATCTTTTTTCTGAGGTGCACAATTGTCAAGGACATTGTTACTATTGTATTGTCCTGAAGTACTCAGTAGGGAATTTGGGACCCTAGAAAGCTTTCTTTGCATGAAATCAAGTCTCCTGGAAAGATATAGTCAACTGGTAGTGAAATGGAGACTGAGGTCTTCTGCCAATGTTGTATTCTTCCTTCATTACCACTTTATAATGGAATGCAAGCATCAATGCTTTACAGTCTATGCTGAGAACAGCATGTATTGACCTTTTGTTAGTACTTCAGTCTCATGTTCTGTTTACTGTTGAGGTATAGTATAGCTATTGACAAGCAAAAGGAACTGCCAAAGATAGAGCATATATTATTAAAGCAGTTCATTTTCTCATCAACAGTTTATGTCTTGCTTTGGATAATTAGTGAGGTCTTGGAAGGAATTAGTATAGTATCTGGGAATGTGTGTGCAAAGAGAATATCCATACACTGAATTAGAAAAGAAATGTACTCATTTATGAGGGGACTGAGCAATGTGAATGGCATGCACATAGAAACTCAACTCTGAGATCATTCACATACAATTGGCCCATTTATTGCTCTTTGTCTATAAGGCTGACCTAGGGTCATTATGTTTCTAATGTTAAACCACTGCCTATAGCAGACGCTGCTCTTTTATTACTTATCATTGCCCTGCATAAACTGAAGAAAAAAAAAGATTCTATTTCTATTCAGCAACCTTGGGATGTGTCAATCAGAGGAAATAATTGATCAAATGGATATTTTATTTACATGGCCAAAATCTGTACAGGAGGAGGTGGGACTCAGGGACTAAACCAGATATGCTGTTTCTAGATAGTCCCAAGCACCTAGATATTCCTATGGGATTTAAGCAGCCCCATGTTCTATCCCTGGTATGTGCTGTATAAAATTACGTTTCTACTTAATTCCATCTTCACTGTGTATGGATTCATTTCCAGGTGGTTTAGGAGAACACATTCACATTTTATAGAGACATGTGGCATTGTGTGGTAATGGTATATTCCAATGTTCAGAGGTTTCTTTCTAAAATGATTATTTTGATTTCATTTTATATAATCATGACTCCAGCAGAGAATAATCTTTCACCTGTGGTTGGTCAAATGAATCCACTTTAATAGAGAAATTTCTTAGAGATGAAAAGCAAGGTTATGAGAACCAACGATGGAGATTGAGACACCCAGAGACTAGCAATAGCAGGAAGCCATTACCATCTTTAGGGCTGAAAGGTCAAAGGGATGGGAGCTCCTAGAGCTCCCCCAGTAGCTGTCATTGTGAAGGAAGGTGACTGCTGCCAGTGAAGCAGTCGTAGAAGCATGAGGCAGGAATCAAAGCACTTGAGACTATCCCACACTGCCATCATGTTATGGCCAGACAACTCTAACTCTATCCTAACCAGGCTCCTACATGCACACTTGCCTCCATCCAATCAGAAGACGGCTGATACCTGAAAAATCAGTACAAAACAAATGTGCCGCACCCTGTCTTCTGCTGCTCACTCACCTCTCAGCATTTAACCCTTCAATGGATTCACATCTTTTAGGACAGAAACTGAAATTCTCCCAGGGCCAGTGTATCTGGGAGTTATGCAAAGGTTTCCATGAAGAAATGACTTTTGAGATGAGATCGAAGAGATGCAGAAACATTAACTAAAACAGTGGGGAAAGCAGGAAAAACATTCCTGGAAGATAAAACAATGTTTCAAAGGTTCTGACTTAGGCAGAAAGCAAAGAAAGTGAGCAACGCTGGAATGAGCTGAACAAGGGAGAGAATGGAGCAAGATGTGATTAAAGTATGAGATTGGGACCAGATTATATGGAGCACTGCAGGTCCAAACTCAGCACCTGCACAGAGTAAGCTTTCAACAAATAGTCATAAACAATGCTAAAAGACATATTATGTCCCTCCAGGGTAGTTTAGGATGCTAATATGATATAAGACATGTGCATCAATATGTCTGGGTACTTGACCACTTATGAATTTATTATTCAGGTCCCCATGCAGAAAAACATACAACAACCAACTCTTAGTTTATATTGGCTTTTCATGAATTTTACAGGTAAAGCAATTTTTGTAGAATTGTATTTTTAGGTTATGCCCTTGAAATGCCTGAGCTAAAAAATCATTGGTAGTATTATTCATGCATCACAGAAACTGTGTTTCTAAGAAATGAAAAATATGGTTCTCTGAAAACTATGTTTAAAAAACAACTTTTTTACTAGATTGCATTTTTCTTCCTATAAAACTCACATTTTCCTGGTCATGAAAAAGAATGCAGTTGTCAGGAAAAAAGGTGTGAGTATGAATGCATAGTATTTAAAATTATTCCAAGTAAATGATCTGGATTTCACAGAGGAAAATTGTCATATCAGGAGCAATGCTGTGTGCTTCCTAAGAGACCATCCTAAACACATAAATATAAACCACATGTTTGATGTGGTCTGTGAAGTTCTGGAATGCAAAATATTTCTGTAATTGGCTTAGCTATGTTCAGGGAGACATGAGTTCAGCCCCGTTGCTGCATCCCTTATTAAGGCTGTTTCCACACAGGTGACAGTGAATATATATGTGAGGGAAATATCTTAGAACTTTGCTGAGTTAATTTAGTCAGTGACAGAGTTATTTTCAACATTCCAAGAAGCAAAGAAAAAGGCAGAATTCCTTTAGTCCACCTATTGGAGTGGAGAGAAAGGTAGTACATGGAAATGAGGGAACTTATAGGAAGTGCCTAGCATGATGAGAATAAATACCACACAAATTCCTACAGGAGACACTTTGTCAAAATTAGTTCCTTCTTTTATCCATTTATTGAGGTGCTCAAGTTGTCAGGGAAACACTGACTACAAAAGGAGAGCCACACATTTGGAGGGACTTCTCATGGGGAATGGAGTCTGTTCCCTTTATTTGTATTTCTTCTCAACTGGGCTTGGAGGAGACAGGACAGAAGGATTAAAGGTTCAGTGGGTTACGAGAGAAGCTGTGGGAAAGAAAAAGAAAGGTGAGTGCTGAAAAGTGTGGCACCTCCTTCAAAGGTATCAGTAGGTAGTGAAAAGGCAGAACGGAGCAGCTGTAAACTTGTTGAAGTAGTAGTACCTTATTTTTAATTGGAGTCTTACCCAAGATCCTAATGTATTAAAAAGATAAAGGAGGAAGTTTTTGTGATTCTATAAAACTCAGTTCTGTAACTGTTATGCAAACAATTCTGTAGTGACACAGCCCAGTGTATTAAGCACAGCACAATGGCCAGAGGAAATTTCTAGCCAAGTCTCTAAGTAAAACTGAATTGTTAGAGAAACAGTTTCCAATTGAAGTTTACTAAGAGAATTTCCAATTGAAATTTACTTACTTTGGACCTTGGAATGCCTTGCTTTAAACTTGTATCTTTCATCATTTGCTAATTCCTTGATCACATTTCTAAATCACTTGGAAGTAATTGTTGCTAAAGCAATTTCTGTGCATTTTGTTAAATATTTTATTTTATAGGAAAAAAATATTTTGTTAAATTATTTATTTTATTGAAAAGGAAAGATAGATCCTGAAACTGCTGACAATATAACTATTGAAACTGAGTTTTCTAATAGAAAAGGAATGGTAAATAAGTCTAAATCTTGCCTTTGAGATAGATGTTTTTATATTATTTTTGCTAAAGAGAAAAGTTGCTAACAACATGAGAACAATTAAGGAAATAGTGTGCTGCTGCTACTGCTGCTAAGTCGCTTCAGTCGTGTCTGACTCTGTGTGACCCCATAGACGGCAGCCCACCAGGTTCCCCCATCCCTGGGATTCTCCAGGCAAGAACACTAGAGTGGGTTGCCATTTCCTTCTCTAATGCAGGAAAGTGAAAAGAGAAAATGAAGTTGCTCAGTCGTGTACCACCTGTAGCGACCCCATGGACTGCAGCCCACCAGGCTCCTCCGTCCATGGGATTTTCCAGGCAAGAGTACTGGAGAGGGGTGCCATCGCCTTCTCCAAGGAAATAGTGTACTTTGCTATTTATTTAACTTCTATTTAGATCGACAACAGTGGTTTTGAATAATTTCAATTGTCAGCTAATACTATCAAATGGAATCCCCAAAATACAGTATTATCAACAAAACCTGTCCTTTCCAGCCCCATGTGAATGAGTGTTGCACTGATGCATGTGTGTGTATATATATATATATATATATATATATATATATATATATATATATATATATATCATATCTTCTTTATCCATTCAACTGTTGATGGACATTTAGTTTGTTTCCATATCCTGGCTATTGTAAATAGTACTGCAATAAACAGTGGGGTATATGTATCCTTTTGAATTATGGTTTTATCAGGGTATATTCACAGTAGTGGAATTGCTGGATCATATGGTAGTTCTATTTTTAGATTTTTAGGGAAACTTCAGGGTAGAAACAGACACAGATGTAGAGAACAGACCTGTGGACATGGGATGGGGGAAAGGGGAGGGTGGGATGATTTGGGAGAGTAGCATTGACATATATACACTACCCTATGTAAAATAGCTAGTGGGAACCTGCTGTATAGCACAGGGAGCTCATCTCAGTGCTCTGTGATGACCTAGAGGGATGGGATGGGTGGTGGAAGGGAGGCTCAAGAGGGATGGGATATATGTATACATATGGCTGATTTGTGCTGTACAGCAGAAACCAACACAACATTGTAAAGTAACTATATTCAAATTAAAAAAAAAAAGCAAAGTGAGAATAAAAGCAGTCAGACAAGAAATATTTTGTTTTCCCACCACCAAATCTACCACCCCTTTGTACGTGTACCTGTATAGTTTGCTTCCTACTTCCCAAAGAAGTAGAAATGGCTCTGCAATGAACTAGGACTGTAAGTTGAGTTCTGGCCATCAGAATGTGGCCAATCAGATATATGCCAAGGCAGGTAAGAGTCTGTGTACATGTCCCACACTCCTCTCCCCAACCTCTATGGCTGGCAGTCTTGGACTTATTGGCATCAGGGCCTTTTCCAATGAGTCAGTTCTTTGCATCAGATGGCCAAAGTATTGGAGATACAGCTTCAGCATCAGTCCTTACAATGAATTTTCAGGACTGATTTCCTTCAGGATTGACTGGTTTGATCTCCTTACAGTCCAAGGGACTCTTAAGAATCTTCTCCAACACCACAGTTCAAAAGCATCAATTCTTCGGTGCTCAGCTTTCTTTATAGTCCAACTCCCACATCCATACAGGACTACTGGAAAAACAGCCTTGACTACACGGACCTCAGTTGGTAAAGTAATGTCTCTGCTTTTTAATATGCTGTCTAGGTTGGTCATAGCTTTTCTTCCAAGGAGCAAGCATCTTTTAATTTCATGGCTGCAGTCACCATCTGCAGTGATTTTGGAGCCCCCCAAAATAAAGTCTGTCACTGTTTCCATTGTTTCCCCATCTATTTGCCATAAAGTGATGGAACCATATGCCATGATCTTAGTTCTCTGAATTTTGAGTTACAAGCCAATTTTTTCACTCTCCTCTTTCACTTTCATCAAGAGGCTCTTTAGTTCTTCGCTTTCTGCCATAAGTGGGGAGGGGGGTGTCATCTGCATATCTGCAGTTATTCATATTTCTCACTGCAATCTTGATTCCCGCTTGTGCTTTATCCAGCCTGGCATTTTGCATGATGTACTCTGCATATAAGTGAAATACTCAGGGTGACACTATACAGCCTTCATGTACTTTTTTCCGGGTTTGGAACCAGTCTGTTGTTCCATGTCCAGTTCTAACTCTTGCCTCTTGACCTGCATACAGATTTCTCAGGTCAGGTGGTCTGTTATTCCCATCTCTTTAAGAATTTTCCACAGTTATTTTGTGATCCACACTGTCAAAGGCTTTGGCACAGTCAATAAAGCAAAAGTAGATGTTTTTTTCTGGAACTTTCTTGCTTTTTCAATGATCCAATGGATGTTGGCAATTTGATCTCTGGTTCCTTTTCTAAATTCAACTTGAACATCTGGAAGTTCACAGTTCATGTACTGTTGAAGTCTGGCTTGGAGAATTTTGAGCATTACTTTGCTAAGGTGTGAGATGAGTTCAATCGTGCAGTAGTTAGAACATTCTTTGGTGTTGCCATTCTTTGGGATTGAAATTAAAACTGACCTTTTCCAGTCCTGTGGCCACTGCTGAGATTTCCATATTTACTGGTGTATTTAGTGCAGCACTTTCACAGCATCATCTTTCAGGATTTGAAATAGTTCAACTGGAATTCTATCACCTCCACTAGCTTTGTTTGTAGTGATGCTTCTTAAGGCCCACTTGACTTTACATTCCAGGATATCTGGCTCTAAGTGAGTGATCTCACCATCATGGTTATCTGGTTCATGAAGATCTTTTTTGTATAGTTTTTCTATTTTTTCTTGATACCTCTTCTTAATATCTTCTGCTTCTGTTAGGGGCATACTATTTCTGTACTTTATTGTGCCCATCATTGCATGAAATGTTCCCTTGGTATCTCTAATTTTCTTGAAGAGATCTCTAGTTTTTCCCATTCTATTGTTTTCCCCTATTTCTTTGCTTTGATCACTGAGGAAGGCTTTCTAGTCTCTCCTTTCTATTCTTTGGAACTCTGCATTCAAATGGGTATATCTTTCCTTTTCTCTTTTGCCTTTCACATCTCTTCTTTTCTCAGCTATTTGTAAGGCCTTCTCAGACAACCATTTTGCTTTTGCATTTTTTTTCTTGGGGATGGTTTTGATCACTACCTCCTGTACAATGTCACAAAACTCCATCCATAGTTCTTCAGGCACTGTCTATCAGATCTAATCACTTGAATCTATTTGTCACTTCCACTATATAATCATAAGGGGTTTTGATTTAGGTCATACCTGAATGGTCTAGTGGTGTTCCCTACTTTCTTCAATTTAAGTCTAAATTTGGCAATATAGAGTTCATGATTTGAGCCACAGTCAGCTCCCAGTCTTGTTTTTGCTGACTGTATAGAGCTTCTGCATATTTGGTTGCAAAGAATAAAATCAATCTGATTTCAGTATTGACCATCTGGTGATGCTGTAAATAGCAATACTGCAAAGGAACCTGGAATGTTAAGTCCATTAATCAAGGCAAATTGCCAGTGGTCAAACAGGAGATGCAAGAGTAAACATAGACATTTTAGGAATCAGTGAACTAAAATGGACTGGAGTGGGTGAATTTAACTCAGATGACCATTATATCTACTACTGTGGGTAAGAATCCCTTAGAAGAAATGGAGTAGCACTCATAGTTGACAAGGGAGTCCAAATGCAGTACTTGTGGAAAATGTTGAGATATTTCAAATAACTGTGGGAGTTAGAAAGTTTATTTTAGAAGATCAAAAGTTGAGTTGCAGTCTTATAGTGTTATGCAGTATTGGAAATATATTTAATTCATGAGACAGTAGGAGCTGACCTTGAGTTTGAAAACTTACCCTTAATGGTGGCATTTTGAAGCTTGAGATTGATGGAATGAAGCATAGGAAGAGAAGAGTCTATGGATGCAGACCAAAGCTTGTACAGTAGCCAGAATTTAGAGGAACTGTCAGAGATGAAAGCCACTGTCACTTATTATGGGTTACAGATATTCTCAACAAGTTTACCTTTTCTGCTTGATTACCAAGAAATCCAAAATTAATGTAGTGCCAAAATAAAATAGTTGCCTTATCCCATGTAGCTGATAGAATCCCTCTCTTTCCTAATGATTCCCGATTTTGTTTAGCTTTATTTTATTTCTTTTTTTTTTTACCTGAAACACTATATTTCAGGTTGACAAAAGCCTTTTATGATAATAGACAGTATATAAATGAAAGATGAAGAAAAGTAAGTAACATAAAACCATGTGAAGAAACAGTTCAATGAAAGTGAAATATCTAATAGCTTCAGATACCATAGGGATACAGGATATTGCATTGCATTTTGCCTATTGAGAAGCTATGTAACTTGAGAAGTAAATAAAATGCTGGAGAAGTTTGGAGTTTGGGGTGAGACAACAAGAGAAGGATAAAATGTGTAACAGGGAATCAAACATATATGAATAAAACATCACATATAAAAATATCTTGGAGTTCTACCTTAAGAACCTTGTTTTCATAACATTGAATAACATTCCATATGCATGAAGCAGGTGTCTGGCTTCCTAACTACATTTGTGATAAGGCCTTTAATGAGAAGAGACTTAGAACTAGAGATTTAGGAGAAGAAACAAACTTTCCACGTGCTTCTTATGTTCTCAAGATCAGCCAAATAGAAAAGTTGGCAGGCCCACATCTGCAGGACCCAAACACACAGGTAGAAGCCTGTTCTAGAGGGAATTTTCATGCTTCCTCCAGTCACTACTACGTGAAGCTTCACTGGTGATAAACAGAATGGTATTACAGAGACATATGATTATACAAAACAAAATCGGACAAAAATATCCTTTTTGCATGCCCTCATTAACAATAACCAGAGTGAATGGCTTAAAAATACACATAAACCAATAGAACAGAATAAAGACCACAGAAATAAACTCCCACATATATGGCCAACTAATATTTGACATGAAAGTCAAAGATACTCAGTGGCAGAAAAGATAGTCTTATCATTTATCTTTTTGGATATGACACAAAAAGCACATGTAACAAAAGCTAAAATTTTAAATCAGTAGGACTATATCAAACTAAACATCTTCTGCATAGCAAAAGAAATGATCAGCAAAATGAAAAGGAAACCTATAGAATGAGAGAGAATATTTGCAAATCTGATCTGATAACAGTGTAATATCCCAAATATGTAAAGAACTCAGATAACTTAATAGCAAAACATCCAAATAATCTGACTTTCATAATGATAAGAGATTGTCTTTAATCCATTGTATATTCTTGCCTCCTTTGTCAATGATAAAGTGTCCATTGGTGCATGGATTTATCTCTGGGCTTTCTATTTTGTTCCATTCATCTATATTTCTGTCTTTGTGCCAGTACCATAATGTCTTGATGAATGTGGCTTTGTAGTAGAACCTGAAGTCAGGCAGGTTGATTCCTTGCATTCCATTCTTCTTTCTCAAGATTGCTTTGGGTATTCAAGGTTTATTGTATTTCCATACAAATTGTGAAAGTATTTGTTCCAGCTCTGTGAAAAATACCGTTGGTAGCTTGATAGGAATTCACTGAATCTATAGATTGCTTTGGGTAGTATGCTCATTTTCACTATATTGATTCTTCCAATCCATGAACATGGTATATTTCTCCATCTATTAGTGTCCTTTGATTTCTTTCACCAGTGTTTTCTAGTTTTCTATATATAGATCTTTTGTTTCTTTAGGTAGATATATTCCTAAGTATTTTATTCTTTTCATTGCAATAGTGAATAGACATTTCCTTAATTTCTCTATTTTCTCATTATTAGGGTATAAGAATGCAAGGGATTTCTGTGTGTTGATTTTATATCCTGCAACTTTACTATATTCATTGATTAGCCCTCATAATTTTCTGGTGGAGTCTTTAGGGATTTCTATGTAGAGGATCATGTCATCTGCAAACAGTGAGAGTTTTACTTCTTCTTTTCCAATTTGGATTCCTTTTCTTTCTTTTTCTGCTCTGATTGCTGTGCCCAAAACTTACAAAACTATGTTGAATTGTAGTGGTAATAGTGGACACCCTTGTCTTGTTCCTGACTTTAGGGGAAATGCTTTCAATTTTTCATCTTTGAGGATAATGTTTGCTGTGGGTTTGTCATATATAGCTTTTATTATGTTGAGGCATGTTCCTTCTATTCCTGCTTTCCAGAGAGTTTTTATCATAGATGGATGTTGGATTTGGTCAAAGGCTTTCTCTGCATCTATTGAGATAATCATATGACTTTTATTTTTCAATTTGTTAATGTGGTGTATTACATTGATTGATTTGCCAATATTGAAGAATCCTTGCATCCCTGGGATAAAGCCCACTTGGTCATAGTGTATAATCTTTTCAATGTGTTGTTGGATTCTGATTGCTAGAATTTTGTTCAGGAATTTTGCATCTATGTTCATCAGTGATATTGGCCTGTAGTTTTCTTTTTTGGTGACATCTTTGTCAGGTTTTGGTATTAGGGTGATGGTGGCCTCATAGAATGAGTTTGGAAGTTTATCTTCCTCTGTAATTTTCTGGAAGAGTTTGAGTAGCATAGGTGTTAGCTCTTCTCTAAATTTTTCATAGAATTCAGCTGTGAAGCCGTCTGGACCTGGGCTTTTGTTTGCTGGAAGATTTCTGATTACAGTTTCCATTCCCATGCTTGTGATGGGTCTGTTAAGATTTTCTATTTCTTCCTGGTTTAGTTTTGGAAAGTTGTACTTTTCTAAGAATTTGTCCATTTCTTCCACATTGTCCATTTTATTGGCATATAGTTGCTGATAGTAGTCTCTTATGATCCTTTGTATTTCTGTGTTGTCTGTTGTGATCTCTCCATTTTCATTTCTAATTTTATTGATTTGATTTTTCTCCCTTTGTTTCTTGATGAGTTCGGATAATGGTATGTCAATTTTATTTATCCTTTCAAAGAACCAGCTTTGGGCTTTGTTGATTTTTGCTATGGTCTCTCTCTTTTTTTTCTTTTGCATTTATTTCTTCCCTAATTTTTAAGATTTATTTCCTTCTACTAAGCCTCGGGTTCTTCATTTCTTCTTTTTCTAGTTGCTTTAGGTTATTATATATGTTATTTATTTGACTTTTTTCTTGTTTCTTGAGGTATGCCTGTATTGCTATGAACTTTGCTCTTATCACTGCTTTTACAGTGCCTCACAGGTTTTGGGTTGTTGTGTTTTCTTTTTCATTCATTTCTATGCATATTCTGATTTATTTTTTGATTTATTCTGTGATTTATTGGTTATTCAGCAACATCTTGTTCAGACTCCATATGTTGGAATTTTTAATAGTTTTTCTCCTGTAATTGAAATCTAATCTTACTGCCTTGTGATCAGAAAAGATGCTTGGAATGATTTCAATTTTTTGAATTTACCAAGGCTAGATTTATGGCCCAGGATGTCATCTATCCTTGAGAAGGTTCCGTGTGTGCTTGAGAAAGAGGTGAAATTCATTTGGGGTGAAATGCCTTATAGATATCAATTAGGTCTAACTAGTTTAGTGTATCATTTAAAGTTTGTGTTTCCTTGTTAATTTTCTCTTTAGTTGATCTATGCATAGCAGTGAGTGGGGTATTAAAGTCTCCCACTATTATTGTGTTATTGTTAATTTCCCCTTTCATACTTGTTAATATTTGTTTTACATATTGTGGTGTTCCTATGTTGGGTGCATATATATTTATAATTATTATATCTTCTTCTTGGATTGATCCTTTGATCATTATACAATGTCCTTCTCTGTCTCTTTTTACAGCCTTTGTTTCGACGTCTATTTTATCTGATATGAGTATTGCTACTCCTATTTTCTTTTCGTCTCCATTTGCATGGAATATTTTTTTCCAGCCCTTAACTGTCAGTCTGTATGCGTCCTCTGTTTTGAGGTGGGTCTCTTGTAAACAACATATATAGGGCTCTGGTTTTTGTATCCATTCAACCAGTCTTTGTCATTTGGTTGGGGCATTCAACCCATTTAAGTTTAAGGTAATTATTGATAAGTATGATCCCATTGTCATTTACTTTATTGTTTTGGGTTCGAGCTTATACACCCTTTTTGTGCTTCCTGTCTAGAGAAGATCCTTTTGCATTTGTTGGAGAGCTGGTTTGGTGGTACTGTATTCTCTCAGCCATTGCTTGTCTATAAAGCTTTTGATTTCTCCTTCATATTTGAATGGGATCCTTGCTGGGTAAAGTCATCTGGGCTGTAGGTTATTTTCTTTCATCACTTTAAGTATGTCTTGCCATTCCCTCCTGACTTAAAGAGTTTCTATTGAAAGATCATCTGTTATCCTTATGGGAATCCCCTTGTGTGTTATTTGTTGTTTTTCCCTTGCTGCTTTTAATATTTGTTTTTTGTGTTTGATCTTTAATTTGATTAATATGTGTCTTGGGGTGTTTCTCCTTGGGTTTGTCCTGTTTGGGACTCTCTGGCTTTCTTGGACTTGGGTGATTATTTCCTTCCCCATTTTAAGGAAGTTTTCGACTATTGTCTCCTCAAGTATTTTCTCATGGTCTTTCTTTCTGTCTTCTTCTTCTGGGACTCCTATGATTCGAATGTTGGAACGTTTAATATTGTCCTGGAGGTCTCTGAGATTGGCCTCATTTCTTTTAATTTGTTTTTCTTTTTTCCTCTGTGATTCATTTATTTCTACCATTCTATCTTCTACTTCACTAATCCTATTTTCTGCCTCCATTATTCTACTATTTGTTGCCTCCAGAGTGTTTTTGATCTCTTTTATTGCATTATTCATTGTATATTGACTCTTTTTTATTTCTTCTAGGTCCTTGTTAAACCTTTCTTGCATCTTCTTAATCCTTATCTCCTGGTTATTTATCTGTGATTCCATTTTGATTTCAAGATTTTGGATCATTTTCACTATCATTATTCGGAATTCTTTATCAGGTAGATTCCCTATCTCTTCCTCTTTTGTTTGGTTTGTTGAGCATTTATCCTATTCCTTTGCCTGCTGGGTATTCCTCTTTCTCTTCATCTTGTTTATATTGATGTGTTTGGGGTGGCCTATCTGTATTCTGGCAGTTTGTGGAGTTCTCTTTATTGGGGGGTTTCCTCACTGTGGGTGGGGTTGTACAGGTGTCTTGTCCAAGTTTCCTGTTTATGGAAGCTTGTGTTGGTATTCTGGTGGGTGGAGCTGGATTTCTTCTCTCTGGAGTGCAATGAAGTGTCCAGTAATGAGTTATGAGGTGTCAATGCTTTTGGAGTAACCTTGGACAGCCTGTATATTGAAGCTCAGGGCTGTGTTCCTGTGTTTCTGGAGAATTTGCATGGTATGTCTTGCTCTGGAACTTGTTGGCCCTTGGGTGGTGCTTGGTTTCAGTGTAGGTATGGAGGTGTTTGATGAGCTCCTGTTGATCAATGTTCCTGGGAGTCAGGAGTTTTCTGGTATTCTCAGGATTTGGACTTAAGCCTCCTGCTTCTGGTTTTCAGTCTTATTTTTACAGTAATCTCAAGACTTCTCCTTCTATACAGCACCACTGATAAAACATCTAGGTTAAAGATGAAAAGTTTCTCCACAATGAGGGACAGAGGTTCACAGAGTTACATGGAAAAGAGAAGAAGGAGGAGGGAGTTAGAGGTGACCTGAATGAGATGAGGTGGAATCAAAAGAGGAGAGAGCAAGCTACCCAGTAATAACTTCCTTATGTGTGCTCCCCAGTCTGGACTGCTCACAGATGTTCACAGAGTTATACAAAGAAGAGAAGAGGGAAGAAGGAGACAAACGTGGCCAGGAAGATAAAATGGGAGGAATCAAAAGGAGTGAGACAGATCCAGCCAGTAATCAGTTCCCTAAATGTTCTCCACTGTCTGGAACACACTGATGATTCACAGAGTTGGGTATAGAAGAGAAGGGGGAGGGAGGTGATAGAGGCAACCTGGTTGAGGAAAAGGAGAGTCCAAAGGGGGAGAGAGCAGTCAAGCCAGTAATCTCACTCCCAAGTAAAAATGGGTACTGAAGATTGGGTTCTTAAAGGTACAAAATTGATAACAAATACCAAAAAGCAAAGATTAAAAACCTAGAGTAGAGGTTGGATTTTCAAAAATACAATATTAAAGAAAAGAAGAAGAAGAAAAAAAGACGAGGTCACAAAATTTATAAATATATATATATATATGAAGTTTGCTTTAAAAAAATAAGGTCTTTTTTTTGCAAAGCAATAGTAGGTTAAAAATGAAAATTAAAGGAGTAATAGAGGATTTTAAAATTAAGATAAATTTTTTTAAAAAAAGAATGATTGTACAAATAGTAAAAATATATCTAGGACTTCCTCTGGTGTTGTTGTGGGCAGTGTGGGGTCAGTTCATTTTCGGATAGTTCCTTGGTCTGGCTTATATTTCTCAAGATCTATAGGCCCCTTCCTATGTACTCTGTACTAACTACAGGGTTTTAATCTATTGCACCTGTCACTTCCAAGGCAGTTCCTTCTGTTTTAGCTTCTTCTGTTTGCTGGTCTCTTCAGTGTCTGATTTCCACCCTAGTAAAATAAAGTAAAAATAAAATTAAAAAAAAATAAAATAAAATAGAATGAAGAAAAAAAAAGATCTTGTGAAAGAGTAAATGTCTTTATACAAATTATGTGCTATTAGAGATATCAATAACTCTAACTATTGTAAAATTTCCATTTTTAAATTCCTTTGTATTGAATTGGTTACAAATGTATTTAGTTATCTATTAATTTGAGCTGGTTACCTATACAGTGTTTCTGTAAAAACTTCAAATTAAGCATATGGAAAACTGTGAAAGGATTTTTATTTCCTAAACTTTAGAGGATATGCTGTGAAAAGATGAGTTTCCATGAAATAGCTGGCTATGATTTTACTTTCTAGCATTCCTGAGTATAGAAATATATACTTAAAATCTGCTGAAGGAAGAAAATTAAACTTGTTTCCCTTTTCTGTAGATCAGAATTATATTGAGTATAAAACTGTATTTTAAAATATGAAGAATAAATTAAGTGAAGGAAAAATAAGGAATCATATAACAGCTATTATAACTATTGCATGTAAACTANAAGAAAATTAAACTTGTTTCCCTTTTCTGCAGATCAGAATTATATTGAGTATAAAACTGTATTTTAAAATATGAAGAATAAATTAAGTGAAGGAAAATATATATATATATATAATTCCTAACCAACCCACTATACTAATAATTTCTAACTTCCCAAAAGAATTTTCCTTTAGTAAGTCTAAAACATCTCATGCCTCTCATGGTTGGGAGGCTGTAAACAATCACATGTGGCCAGACAATCCTGTACAGGCAGGCTAGATAACCTTCAGAGGAGTTCATAAGTTGAAACACTCTTGTCATGTCCAGGAATTTTTATTGACTTGGAGCTGCACGTTTACTCCTTCTCCGAGAGAAATGGTGATGGGGGAGAACCCCCCGTAAAGTCAGAGGTGTAGGTGAGAACTTAAAACAGACTCTGGTTTTGGGGGTAGATGCTCACGAACAGGGGGTTTCCTGAGGTTTGATCACACCTTTGCATACGCCAAGCCTCCTTCCTCATGACCTTTGCCATGGGCAGAGTTCCTCACGCTGGCTCCCAGCAACACCCAAATTCAATTATATTATATTCTTATGAGTAACTTAGATTCTGTCATATTTGAAAGACATTAGCATTGCTTTTAATTACAAGTATATCTTTGTTTAAGCACTATAATATTCTGAGATTAAAATACCTAGAAATTAAGACTTACTTTTTGCTTTGATATAATTTTAATTAATGCTTTTATAATTTCTTCTTAAAGACTTCAAAGATGCCAAATTACAAGTTAAAATTGTTCAATGGGAGGAAAAATGTATAATATAGAATTTCTTTTAAGTTTTGCTAATTAGTTTATTTGAATTGATAGATATAAAATAGAAAAGACCATAGTGGGAGCCCTAGAGTTAGAAAAAATGAGAATCAGAGTTTTATTCCTTTTTTTATAAAAATTATTTAGTATAATTTGTGTATTTTCAAAGCATTTATGTGTGACAGTAAAATGGCTTGCATATAAGAAAAATATTACTTAAAACAAGAATGACTTACAGAGGGTGAAGTGATGAAAGGGAAACATGTATAATAAAGTATACTTTATCCAGCAAGGATCTCATTCAGACTCAACAGAGAAATCAAACGTTTTACAGAGAAGCAAAAACTAACAGATTTAAGAAACACCAAACCAGCACTACGACAACTCCTAAAGGAACTTCTCTATATGGAAAAGAAAAGGCTGCAATTAAAATTAAGGAAATTATGAAATGGAAGCTCACTGGTAGAGGCAAACAAAATAAAGTTCGGAAGTTATATGCACAGAAATATGAAAAAAAAAAAAAAACCAAGGGGGGCGCTGTTGGACACTTTTTTAAGGCTCACTTGTTCAGTCATGGTGTAGGGAGGGAGGGACGCTGCAAACAAATAACACTGGCATGTGCTCTCAGTGTCTCAGCCATAGTGGGCCTGCCCTCGCTCATGGCATGCATGTGCCCTCCCTGCCCACACTGCTCAGGCTGTATGTTGCTCACTGGGAACTGTCCAAGGCTGGCCCTGGGCTGCATGCACCTCCCAGGTCTAAGCCACTCAGTTTCAGGCGCTCAGGTAGTCCTCAGAGGTGCAGAGTCGGTTGGGGCTGCGTTTTGTGCCCTTCCCAGGTCCGAGCAGCTCAGGTGATGAAGTGTTTATGGAGCACGGTTGCTGCGACTTATTGCCTCCCCTGTCCCTGCTGCTTGGATTTCTAGGTGTACAACCGGCTCACCTTCTCAGGTGAATGTTGACCATCCAGAACCCCAAGAACTCTTAGTTAGCAAAGAAGCCTGCCTACAGTTTTGTTGATAATGTCTCTCTGGGGCTGCGATTGCCCCCTTCTGGCTCTGGCTGCCTGTCACCAGAGGGGGATGGTCTGCAGCCAGCTGACTCTGCTCAGTCCTTTGTTCTGTGAGTGGGCCTGGCGGTGTCTTCAGTTAGGGCTTTTCATGTGGTAGCTATCCCACAGTCTGGTTTGCTATCCCAAGTTAGTTCCCTCAGATTGCCCTCGGGGCATTCAGGCCTGGTTCTTACTCTAAGCAATGCAGCCCACGCCTCCCTGCCCAGCCGTTGCTTGCTAGTGGCAGGTGCAGGCGTCTGTGCTGCTTCTCCACTGGGCGAATTACTATTGGGCACATTATCTGTGGGATTTAATTATTTATTTTTCCTCCCAGTTTTGGCCACAGCCATCAGAACAGAAAAAGAAAGAAAAGGAATCCAAATTGGAAAAGAAGAAGTAAAACTCTCACTGTTTTCAGATGACATGATCCTCTACATAGAAAACCCTAAAGACTCCACCAGAAAATTACTAGAGTTAATCAATGAATATAGTAAAGTGGCAGGATATAAAATCAACACACAGAAATCCCTTGCATTCCTATATACTAAAAGTGGGAAAATAGAAAGAGAAATTAAGGAAACAATTCCATTCACCAGTGCAACAAAAAGAATAAAACACTTAAGAGTATATCTACCTAAAGAAACAAAAGACCTATATATAGAAAACTAGAAAACACTGGTGAAAGTTACTAAAAGTGGGAAAATAGAAAGAGAAATTAAGGAAACAATTCCATTCACCAGTGCAACAAAAAGAATAAAACACTTAAGAGTATATCTACCTAAAGAAACAAAAGACCTATATATAGAAAACTAGAAAACACTGGTGAAAGAAATCAAAAGGACACTAATAGATGGAAAATATATACCATGTTCATGGATTGGAAGAATCAATATAGTGAAAATGAGCATACTACCCAAAGCAATCTATAGATTCAGTGCAATCCTTATCAAGCTACCAACAGTATTTTTCACAGAGCTGGAACAAATACTTTCACAATTTGTATGGAAATACAATAAACCTTGAATACCCAAAGCAATCT
>SJYT01029080.1:140832-189906 GCA_006410635.1 Cephalophus harveyi | reverse complement strand
TTTTTTTTCCCTCTGTTAATGGCTAGCAGGAAAGAACCATTAGCAAATTTGTGAATTAGAGTCTGTTTATAAGTTATTGAGAAGAATCATCATGTATTCCCTTAAGCAATTCCCTCTGCCTTAAAAGTAAGTACAACTGATATATTCAATGAGCAACACTCATGGGATGTAATCAAAAGCAACTTTATTTTGTCTCCCACTATTCTAATAAAATTTATTCAGCAGGGAGAAGTTCCTCCTCTGACCCCAGATAAAAAATCTTGCAGTCCAAAGATGTTCTATACACTTGTAGGTAATAAAAAGCCCTGCAGCCACTTGAAGTCACAAACACAGTCTCCTTTAATAATTAGAAATGCCTAGGGTCCCCTGTAATAATCAGAGCTCCACACTTTATTCATGGTTAGAGGGGTACCTTGTCCTCGCAAGAGCTGGCTGCAGATAGCACTTCGAGTTCTTACCTCTTTCTCCCTCACTAGTGGTTATATTGATGCTGTTAGAGTTGAAGTTCTGGAAGGAAGGGTCAGAAAGAAGCCAAGAAGGTCTCTTTTTGGCTGACACTGCTGTAAGGTGTCATTGAGGGTTTCAGTATGGTTCTTCCTCTCATGGGCTCTTTGTTAGGTTCTTCAGAGAAACCTACTGGGAGCCTCTTACCGCACCTTCTAAGGCGTGGATGATTTGAGACTTAGCTGATGCATTCTTTTGCGCCCTCCTCAGCCCCTCATCAGTCCGCCCCAGTTGGGATTACCTTGCCCCTGCAGACTGTCCTCTCTAGTCATGTTTTCACAGGCTCCAGGCTGGCTCCCGCTCATTTGTCGGAGCCAGTGAATCCTTGCTGTCATAAACAGTAGAATGGAGCCACAGTGGTGTGGCCCACATTGATCTCTTTCACCACTTGCCTCCTCGGTTTGACAGCAGAGCCTCTTTGCTTTAGATTCCTTAGGCATATGTCAGATAACTATCCACTGTGCCTCCTAAGCTCCTGGTGATATATACCAGAGCACATATTTTAGCCCTTCTCTTCAAGCTTAAGCTGAGGGGAATGGATCTCTCCCATCCTCACCCCCAGAACACTGACGGCTATCTCTGAAGAATGATCTTCCTCATAAATCCTATTTCAGTTTGTCTTCAAAAAACTTCACCATTTTACATCCTTGGTGAGAGTGTGGGTTTTCAAGCATCCTGTAACTACTTTTCAACCATTCCTTTCTCAGTTTTGCATATGACCTGGCCTTTTCTTTGTAATATATCCTTTATGGTATCTTGGTATCTAAGATGAAACTTCCAACATAAAGTCCTGTTACTCAAATAAATATTCACAAAGCAGAATAAATAGACATTTGAATGTATTACCCTTCATTATTGACTCGCACATATGAATTAAGGGTGAGTGATCAGTAGAGAGGCCTCTAAGTAACAAATGAACTAATTGTTTTCTATGCCCTTGATTGTAAATCTTAATTTAAAATTTTTTTAAATTATATATTTATTAATTTTTGGCTGCACTGGGACCTCGTTGTTGCATGCGGGCTTTCTCTGGTTGAGGTGACTGGAGACCACTCTGTATGTGTTTTGTGGACTTACTGCGGCGGCCTCTCATTGCAGATCACGGGCTCTAGAGTGTACAGGCTTCAGTCGTTGTGGTGCACGGGTTTAGTTGCTGCACTGCGTGTGAAATCTTCCCTGACCAGGCCTCGAACCTGTGCCCCCTGCTTTGGCAGGCAGATTCTTAACTGCTGGACCACCGGGGAAGTTTGATCTTATCGTGATACCCTCATAGGCCTGCTGCTGCTGCTGCTGCTAAGTCGCTCCAGTCGTGTCCGACTCTGTGCGACCCCACAGATGGCAGCCCACTGGGCTCCGCCATCCCTGGGATTCTCCAGGCAAGAACACTGGAGTGGGTTGCCATTTCCTTCTCCAATCCTCATAGGCCTACCGAGTGAAAAAGTGAACAGGTAAATATTATTAATTGTTTAATTTATTAAACAGTATTTAATTAATTGTTCTTAATTAAACAATGATCAGGTATCTAGGCTAGCCCTAGAGGAACTCAATTATGTCTCTACAAGTACTAGTCTGTAATCTGAATACTAAGAAGAGAGTGACATATGGCATCAATAGAAGAGTTTTTTTTCTTTTTTATTCTTTTTTCTAGACTGAGTTGGAATCTGCCTGCAATGCAGGAGACTTGGGTTTGATTCCTGGGTTGGAAAGATCCCCTGGAGAAGGAAATGGCAAGCCACCTCAGTATTCTTGCCTGGATAATCCCATGGACAGAGGAGCCTGGCAAGCTACAGTCCATGGGGTCACAAGAGTGGGACACAACTTAGCAACTAAAGAGAGAGAGAGACTGAGTTTGATAGTGTTTAAGTAGCAGCTTGTCTTTGGTATACTTCAGCCTCCTCCTTTTTCTTTTGTTACATTTCTCCTGTCTCCCTGTGCTCAGGCACCTATTTACCCAGTAAATACCCAGTATAAGCAATATACTATTAGTTTTTCAAGTCCCAAGCCCAGCCTTCGTTTCAGTTTTCTGCATTCCTGATTCACCTCCCCTGTTCATAACCACAGTTCACATCTGCACCACTCACTAATCTAAGTTGGAGATAGCAGTAAGTGTTCTGATTGAATTAATTCACACCAACGTTTAGACAGGTGGAAATAGTTTAAATTGTTTATCCCTGCTGTAAATCTAATACTTGCATCTTTAAAAAAGGTTTATTAATCCAAATTAATTTGATCTGTGAAGGAATAAGAGTACTTCACATATATGAAGCTTTCATATACTTTCATATACTTCACATATACTTGGCATATGCTAAGCTTTCAATATTATTTGTTGAATGAATGAATGAATGTTGGACTTTCAGGCAGCATAAAAAATTGTCAACATTTTATGCAATTTAGGGAAGATATTTTTAGGCAGAGGTGGCATCTTTTTAAATTTATTAGCTCTACCTTCAGGGTCTGCTCCTTAGACTCTTTTGCTTTTCAGTGTTCTAAAGACGAAATGCACAGAATATTTAAAAATCTGAACATTTCACAACTCACACATGGAAATAGGAAAAAAAAGGCAGTGGGAGATTGGGGAGTTGGGATTGAGTCTTTAGTTGTAATGGCTAAAGTACTTATTAGTCCAAATGTATAAAACTGAGNCCTCATAGGCCTACCGAGTGAAAAAGTGAACAGGTAAATATTATTAATTGTTTAATTTATTAAACAGTATTTAATTAATTGTTCTTAATTAAACAATGATCAGGTATCTAGGCTAGCCCTAGAGGAACTCAATTATGTCTCTACAAGTACTAGTCTGTAATCTGAATACTAAGAAGAGAGTGACATATGGCATCAATAGAAGAGTTTTTTTTCTTTTTTATTCTTTTTTCTAGACTGAGTTGGAATCTGCCTGCAATGCAGGAGACTTGGGTTTGATTCCTGGGTTGGAAAGATCCCCTGGAGAAGGAAATGGCAAGCCACCTCAGTATTCTTGCCTGGATAATCCCATGGACAGAGGAGCCTGGCAAGCTACAGTCCATGGGGTCACAAGAGTGGGACACAACTTAGCAACTAAAGAGAGAGAGAGACTGAGTTTGATAGTGTTTAAGTAGCAGCTTGTCTTTGGTATACTTCAGCCTCCTCCTTTTTCTTTTGTTACATTTCTCCTGTCTCCCTGTGCTCAGGCACCTATTTACCCAGTAAATACCCAGTATAAGCAATATACTATTAGTTTTTCAAGTCCCAAGCCCAGCCTTCGTTTCAGTTTTCTGCATTCCTGATTCACCTCCACTGTTCATAACCACAGTTCACATCTGCACCACTCACTAATCTAAGTTGGAGATAGCAGTAAGTGTTCTGATTGAATTAATTCACACCAACGTTTAGACAGGTGGAAATAGTTTAAATTGTTTATCCCTGCTGTAAATCTAATACTTGCATCTTTAAAAAAGGTTTATTAATCCAAATTAATTTGATCTGTGAAGGAATAAGAGTACTTCACATATATGAAGCTTTCATATACTTTCATATACTTCACATATACTTGGCATATGCTAAGCTTTCAATATTATTTGTTGAATGAATGAATGAATGTTGGACTTTCAGGCAGCATAAAAAATTGTCAACATTTTATGCAATTTAGGGAAGATATTTTTAGGCAGAGGTGGCATCTTTTTAAATTTATTAGCTCTACCTTCAGGGTCTGCTCCTTAGACTCTTTTGCTTTTCAGTGTTCTAAAGACGAAATGCACAGAATATTTAAAAATCTGAACATTTCACAACTCACACATGGAAATAGGAAAAAAAAGGCAGTGGGAGATTGGGGAGTTGGGATTGAGTCTTTAGTTGTAATGGCTAAAGTACTTATTAGTCCAAATGTATAAAACTGAGGGGCCCAGAACTGCAATAAAATATGGGTAGAGTATAAAAATTGGATCTACTTCACGTTTATTTAGCTTTCTGGTCTAAATGACCTGGTTCCTTTTATCAAGATTGGTCTCTTTCTTTCACAGCTATTTAGCTGCTCTAAAAATAAACTGAATTGTGACAAAGACTAGGCCCAATGAGGGAAATAGCAATAAAAGAGAACTTTGCCTTTTGTCTACCAGCAGTCAATGTATGAAGAGGAGGTTGATGAACTTGTTGAGCTACACCCTAGGTTGTGAGTCAGAACTGGTCCCTTTGAACTGCTTTACTCTGCCCAGGCACTAGATAATCTGGAATGAAAAATAATGAGAAAGACAATACTGAATAACGTATTCTACTAAAGTACTGAAATGACTATATATTCAATGCCAGGTAAAATAACCCTTCACTACCATAAAGAGCAGGTAGGTATGGCTAACCTGGAGCCTTTTCCAAATATTAACATAAACATTGGAGGAAAATGGCCTGAAAGCTCAGTATATGTTTCACATTAGTGGACTAATGCTATGAGGTTAAAAGAGAGAGTGAGAAAGAGATAAAGATAGGAGGAGGAATCACCAATATCCAAATAATTTTTTTTTCACATGAGCGTTTTTTTCTATATTTTTTAAAAAAATTATTTATTTTAATTGGATAATTACTTTACAATATTGTGGTGGGTTTTGCCATACATCAACATGAATCAGTCACAGGTACACATGTGCAAACAATTATTAATAGAAACTTATTGGACTTCCCAAAGGAGTAGAGCTGAGAACCCCCTGGGTTAAAGAGCAATGAATAATTCTGAGCTCTTAACTGCACGTTCAGGAAGATCCTCCATGCACTTAAAGAGGTCACAATGTCTTTTAATGCAACAGTAAGAACACTGCTAAAAACACTGCACAGATAGTAACCATTAAGCCTTGGATGAGCCAGAATCAGCTTTGCAATGCTTCCTGCAGAAAGAAAGATCTCATTTGTGAAAATAACCACTCCGTTTTCATATTGCCAGACATCTGCTCTTGGCTAAGAACAACATGAAAGGGAATTTGTTTTCTGGTAAGGTTCTGTCCTTCTGCAAAGGAAGACCTTCTTTTAAAATAATTGACCATCTCGAGAATGGCCTATATTCAAATCTGCAGATTAATCTAATTAGGGTCTCTCCCTTGGGTTAAAATTGCCACTTAACTCTTGTGGATGCCTAATGGCATTCTTGTCCTTACACTTTATACGAGGATCAGCAACTACAAACATAGGGTGAAAAATATTTGGGAATACAGAAATACAGTGTCATAGTTAAAAGTAGGAAATACACATTCGGTGGGGACCTATGGTTTGCATTTATCATGCATGCTACTCTCCCATATATATCTTTGGGACAGCTTTTTAAAGAGAAAGCCTGAACACAGGGAGTTTAAATAACTTGCCCAATATTCCTCACCCTGTATAGTGGAAAATGTAGAATTTAAACCTAGAGCTATCAAACCCTAAAACCTAGGATCTTCCTTTTGGGTTATACTGGCTTCCTTAAAAGAATTACAGGTTGCAAGAAGGCAGTACTTATTAACAGAAGGAACTGTGGGCTTCCCAGCTGGCACTAGCAGTAAAGAACCTGCCTACCAATGTGGGAGACCATAAGATGTGCAAGTTCGATTCCTGGATCAGGAAGATTCCCTTGAGGAGAAAATGACAGCCCTCTCCAGTATTCTTGCCTGGAGCATCTCATGGATGGAGGAGTCTGGCAGGCCCCAGTTCATAGGGTCACAAAGAGTCAGACAACTGAGCAGCTTAGCACTGTGAAATACTAAACATTTTGTTGGGTCAGAGGACAGGGGGACCAGGGACAAAGCAGCATTCTAGACATTTCATCAAATGGATCCTCCCTTGAGCGCACCTGAGTGAATGTTTGAATGTTTCTTGTCAGTGACGTTACAATTTCTGTCAGGCCAGGACTTTTAACTCTAATCTTGTTTTCCCATGTTAGTGCCTCGCTAAAGTGTTGGTAACACAGGGAAGTGTTGTGGTAACAAGGGGAAGCAGTGTGTTAACACGTAGTTGCCCTATTTTGAATGGAACAAAGAGGTCCAAGTAGAACTCTTCTTTCTCAGAAAGGTGACTTATTTACTATATTTCACAGACATTGCTTTTATGGTATTTTAAAATTCACAAGCCTATTATATTATCTTTTTGATTATAAATTATAGAGATTTTGACAAACCAGATATTTCTTTAGGAAGCCCCCTCCTAAATTTAAGTAACAAAGAGCCATAAGAAAAAACCTGTTTTTATTGGGAATTATTTTTTATGGAGTGGTCAGTGTCAAAATGTTGTCAGTCAGTCAGTTCAGTTGCTCAGTCGTGTCCAACTCTTTGCAACCCCATGAACCGCAGCACGCCAGGCCTCCCTGTCCATCACCATCTTCCGGAGATGACCCAAACCCATGACCATCGAGTCGGTGATGCCATCCAACCATCTCATCCTCTGTTGTCTCCTTCTCCTCTTGCCCTCAATCTTTCCCAGCACCAGGGTCTTTTCCAATGAGTCAGCTCTTTGCATCAGGTGGCCAAAGTATTGGAGTTTCAGCTTCAGCATCAGTCTTTCCAATGAACACCCAGGACTGACCTCGTTCAGAATGGACTGGTTGGAACTCCTTGCAGTCCAAGGGACTCTCAAGAGTCTTCTCCAACACCACAGTTCAAAAGCATCAATTCTTAGGCTCTCAGCTTTCTTTATAATCCAGCTCTCACATCCATACATGACCACTTAAGAAACCATAGCCTTGACTAGATGGACCTTTGTTGGCAAAGTAATGTCTCTGCTTTCTAACATGCTATCTCAGTTGGTCATAACTTTCCTCCCAAGGAGTGAGTGTCTTTTAATTTCATGGCTGCAGTCACCATCTGCAGTGATTTTGGAGCCCCCCAAAATAAGGTCTGACACTGTTTCCACTGTTGCCCCACCTATTTGCTGTGAAGTGATGGGACCGGATGCCTTGATCTTCGTTTTCTGAATGTTGAGCTTTAAGACAACTTTTTCACTCTCTTTCACTTTCATCAAGAGGCTCTTTAGTTCTTCTTCACTTTCTACCATAAATGTGGTGTCATCTCCATATCTGAGGTTATTGATATTTCTCCCAGCAGTCTTGATTCCAGCTTGTGCTTCCTCCAGCCCAGTGTTTCTCATGATGTACTCTGCATATAAGTTAAATAAGCAAAGTGACAATCTACAGCCTTGATGTACTCCTTTTCCTATTTGGAGCCAGTCTGTTGTTCCATGTCCAGTCCTAACTGTTGCTTCCTTACCTGCATACAGATTTCTCAAGAGGCAGGTCAGGTGGTCTGGTATTCCCATCTCTTTAGAATTTTCCACAGTTTATTATAAATGGCAGATCATACCAACAGTGCCCCACGGGTCCATTGTGATTGCACAGCAGACCCCACACATCAACAACTTGAGTGATTTTGACACTCTGGTTCTGAAAATGGTAAATACAATTAATACTGGGCTGTGAAATAAGTCTAAGTATTCATTTGGGGATGCTAATCAGATTTGGAGACTGACCCCAAAGTATTCACAGTATTGTGTTTTTCTTTTAAAAATCTATAAAATTTTATTAAAAGTGAGAATATTGAAACTACCAAATAAACAGGAGGAATATATTAAGTGGCCTGTCTCCTGATATTAACTGTAGAATTTACTGCAGAAAAAAGAGCTAGTGCAAAATCAGCATTCTGTCTGGTATCCTTACTCTTTGAAGAGCACCAAATGTTTGACATTATTAGAACTGGCTTGGAACCAAGTCAAAATTTAAACAGAGCTACTAATCTTATTTGTATAAACTTGACTTGGAGGGGCTAAGGAGGAAGAAGAGCTTCAGGTTGGGAAATGGGCCCCATCCTGGCTCAGTCACAGTCTTTCTGATCTGGAGGAAGTCTTGTTGTCTTTTGTTGCAATAACTTCATCTGGAAAATGGGGGAAATACACCTCTGTCTGTGTGGGGATGTTGTGAATATCCAACAATGTAATCCACATACTGGCAGTGAGATACATGTCTTAGCACTATAAGACAGGCGTTATTATTTTTAAAATGTATCTACTTGGCTGCACCAGGTTGTAGTTGTGGTGTACAGGACTTTTAGTTGCAGCATGTGGGATCTAGTTCCCTGGTCAGGGATTGAACCTGGGCCCCCTGCTTTGGGAGCATGGAGTCTTAGCCACTGAACCATCAGGGAAGTCATTATTATTCTTATTATAATCATCCAGAGATAAAGCTGTTAAATGAAGATCTAATTTGATCTAAAAGAAGTATACAATAAATACCTTCTATATTTATTGTATACTTGATATGAAAATCAAGGCAATATCTTTTATTGATGACAGTAAAATATACAAGCATAAATTGGTTTTCTTACCAACTGTTCCCTACTGTTTACCAAGGAACATTCCCTTTCACCCCCCATAAAACTTAAGCTGTAGAAATCTGTTATTGTGACATTTAAGCACCAGACACTGACTTTACCATTTCACTACTTTCCTTTTTATTGTCCCTGGTGGTAAATTCACTGGAGATGGAAGTGCTGGTAACATGCAGGTTGCACTTTTGGATTTCCAGCAGTAATAATTGCCTAACTGCTTGAATGTCAGTGGTTGGTGTACAAAAGGACTCCACTAACTGAGATTTACTGGTTTCCCCCTTTGATATTCCATTAAGGATAGTGTAGAGAGAGAATGTGCTTTGAAAAATTGTTAGAAAAAACTGAGCTAGGTTTCTAGAGCTCTACCACATATGACTCTAGGTTCAACAAGGCTGCTGGGTGCTGGGAAATGAGTGGGAGCTCTCATTATAACCAGTGTTCAAATCTTAGCTCCTCCTCTTACTCACTGAAATGACTTTGGTTTTAAGCAATCTTTAAATTGTTTTGCTCCGTTTGCTTGTCTATGTAAAAAGCAGGATGGCACATTCATCTATTTAACTGCTGTGTACTGAACACTTGTTCTGTGACACATACATGCTGGGTTTTGAGGGGCCAGTGATCAAAATATGCCCATGTGCAGTTTACATATCACGGGGAAGTGGAAATGAAGAGTTAAACAAAGTAATAAGTTCTTCTTCACAAAATTTAGTGAGGAATCAAAGTGGAAGAACAATAGAATGTGAGAAAGGTTATAATTATGAGATTAAAGTAATAAATGATGGAGATAAGCAGAAAAGAGATTTGGAAGGTTGTGTTTAGAGGATTCTATCTGATGATAGTAACTACCAGTGAATTCAATAATAATAATAATAGCTATCATTATTGAATATTACTATCCACTACATACCATGAAAGTCATTTGCATGTGTTACATATGGTTTTATCCACTTTACACACCAAGGAAGTAATTATTGCCTTTCCGTTCTCCAGGGGATTTTCCCAACCCAGGAATCGAACCTGCATTGCAGGCAGATTCTTTACCAGCTGAGCCACAAGGGAAGCACAAGAAAACTGGAGTGGGTAGCTTATCCCTTCTCTAGCAGATCTTCCTGACCCAGGAAGTGAACTGGGGTCTCCTGCGTTGCAGGCACATTCTTTACCTACTGAGCTATCAGAGAAGCCCAATAATGGCTATCATTATTGAATATTATTATGTACCAGATACCATGAAAGTGTTATATACATTTTATTCACTTTACACACCAATGAGGTAATTATTATTGTTTCTTTTAATGGAAGCTGGTTAAATGACTTTCTCAAGTCTCACACATAGTGAGTAATAGAGTTAGAAATCTGATCCCAGATGTTTTTAAGGCTGGACATTCATGCTTGTGGACTTCCCTGGTGGCTCACTGGTAAAGAATCTGCCTGCCAATGCAAGAGATATCAGTTGAACTCTAGGTCAGGAAGATGCCCTGGAGAAGGAAATGGCAGCCCATTCCAATAATCTTGCCTGGGTAATCCCATAAGTAGAGGAGTCTGGTGGGCTACAGTCCATGGGGTCACAAAAGAGTCAGACACGAGTTAGCAACTAAACAACAGACAATAATATTCATAATATTCATGCTTGTAACCACTGTGCTATACCACCATAACAAAAGCAGCAAACAAATCTAAATTCGATGGAAATGTTACCTAAATACCTCCCTGTTCATGCCTATTACACGTATAAAAAACTTCTACAATTCAGGAATTGTGACCCATGAAGACATTCAGATAACAATTCAAATGTCTGATCCTTTTTTTGAGGGTTGAGGTTTCTAACTTCCAGAGCAGAAAGTTCCTAACTAACATATTTCCTTGACAAATAAAATAAAGCAAGTATGTTGTTCTACCTGGGAATCTTTAAATTATCTCTTTAGACTTTCAGCACACAATTTACAAGTGACAGGCAACATATTTCATTATCTTTATGTTTGAAATAACTTTCAAAGAGAGTGGAGAGGGGCGTTTGACATTATTGTAATCAATTCTGTCAGAAATATTATTGGATTTACTTGATTTTGTGAACACAATCATTTTTCATTGTTATTCTGAATTTTCTCAGATGTTTTACAGGAGACCAACATAAATAGTAAAATATGCTTCAGTAAGACATCTGTTGAAAAAATAGTGAGAAGGTGTTCTTCTGAGCAGAGGCACTGTGTAAGCTGTGATGGCTTTTTCTTATAGCAAAAAAGGGCAAATTCCCAAACATCTTCTGGCTAACATAAACTCCACTTTCCTTGACCAGAAGGACGACATGGCTTCCTATAACCTGAATGGCAGCTGGACTTTGTTGCATTCAGGAGAAAAGCATAACTGGAAAGATTTAACCGACATATCTTGTGAGGAGGTCCAAGTCTTGATAAGACCACGAATCTGTGTCTGTTGGCCCTGATCCAAATAGCCTTACCTGATTTAGGTGCTTTATTGGGCTGAAAACCTTTATGTGAAGGTTCACTTCTTTGCCTGGTTACCATTTGTATATTGGGTCTTTATCTTTAGAGAGTAAAGATTGAAGAAGGCATAGAACAGGTGTCTGTGTGGCTGGCAACTCTGGATGGGATGACTCCTGTCCAATAATACTTTAGCATATTATGTGGAGAACTCTCTGTGTCTCCTTATATGTAGGTGAGGGGAAACTGCTCTTATTCTTGGGCATAATTTAAGACTGGAGTGGAAATATACATTTAAGAGAAGCACCTAGAATTTAAAAATTATCATTTGTGTCCTTAGTTGACTCTTAAATTGCTTATAACTCTTGTCATCTTATTTCATTTTCTAAGTAAGATATTTGTTGGTCTTGTATGTAAACTTGAAAGAATATCTGACAGAGGTCTTGGACATAAATCAGAGAAGGCATCACTGTCCTCCTTTTATGTATGAGGGATCCAGATGTCTGCGAACTTAAATTATCTGATAACTCTTAGCTACTAAGTGGCAAAAGAAAGAGTGCTTTGAATCTAGATGGCTTTCATGCAAAACCAAGAGCTTGCCTTTGGAAGTATTTTTGTCATATATCTATAGATGAGACGAGAACTTTGATTTCATTTCTTCTAACAATCTATCCCATGGGGTAATTTGGTTTGTAATACTATGTGTAGTATGTGTATGTTTGAAGTGATTGTGTATTTGCATGAAATGGGAAATAGTCTCAAAGTCTTTAGAGAGATCTTAAATGAAATTTTTCTTCCACAGTTTGAAAAAAATGGTGAGTTATTTATCTCTATCCCTCAACTAATTTTGTTTTTTATTATTAAAATAATATTTTTACATTGTCAAGCATATTTTTGAGGGTGTGAGAGTAGGATAGCAAAAATGGGACAATATCTTTCCTATTTTTGTATTTCAAGGGCCTAGCAAAGCAGCAATAAAAAATAACTAAATGTTTAAAAGTTTGAGTCATAGAATTCTTCTGAAGGAAAGCAATCTGATTTCTTTCAAATATACCTAGCTACCTAAATTTAGCTAACATAAGCTAAAATTACTGGAGAAAGTTTCTAAAAAGATCTATTTTGATGAATAGCTAAGCATACTTTAGAGTTAGCATATCAGATATCAGGATGTAAATGAGTACTTCCAAACCACTTGAAAAGCATTTGTTCTAAACTTGTACTCTAGCTACAAAGTCATAAGTACAGAATTTTATACAGCTCTATGCTAGAAATGTAAGAGTGAAGCAGTCAGATTCTGCCCTCAAGGATTTGGTAGACTGACTGGGGAAGGGAAGTAAGATTTAAGATACTTGATCTACCTACAGAGAATGCTGATAATGAGGAATAACATCCATGCCAAATAAGGCTCCAGTCAATAAAGGTTTAAAACTTAAATAAATAGAAGGCAGGAAAAGAATAATGTGAAGGTGGAGTAAGGAAGGCTTCCTGGAGGAGGCAGAATTTGAGCTAGATCTTTAAAGATTGTTGTTGTTTAGTCACTAAGTTGTATCTGCCTCTTTGTGACCCCATGGAGCCCACCAGGCTCCTCTGTCCATGGGAATTTCCAGGCAAGAATACTGGAGTGGGTTGTCATTTCTTTCTCCAGGGATCTTCCTGATGCAGGGATTGAACCTATGTCTCCTGCATAGGCAGATATTGGCAAGCAGATTCTTTGCCACTGAGCCACTAGGGAAGCCTCAGATCTTTTAAAGATGTGGATTAGCGAAGACAAGAGAGGTTAGACCTATACTGCATAGAAAGCTGGAAGAAAAGGACCGAATGTGCACAAGCATGAGGCCTTCCAAGAGATAACAAGGACCAGCCAGGGGAATTAAGTATGACTGGGAAATGATTTGCCCATCAAAGGTAATTCAGCCTTGGTTTTGCTGCCTGATCTTCCACAAATTTGCATTCAAATTGATGAAGTTATAGTGTATGTGGTCTCTAGCCTGTTGTAAATTTCCAACTCTGTGTTTTTCAGGCATCTCTTTCTCATGAGCTCCCTTAGAAATCAAGAGAAATAATACACCGTGCTGAGGAAAGAGAATCTGGTCCTTTGTGCATCCCTGCTGTGGTGCAGCATGGTCTGCTGACCAAGGGCACAGGATCCTATTTCTAGGATTAGTCAGAAAGGATTGAGCACATGTCTGTAGAGTTTTGCCTCAATATTATATTTTAGATGGTTCAGTCAGAGCTGTTACATTTGGCAGCATTCCTTGTTAGCATTTGATAAACAATTATTGCCAAATGTTAGCAAGGAAACCTGCCAAATGTTGCAGCTCAGATTTAACTGCTGAAAAAAAGATGCAGTTCGAAAAAGGCTTTTGCTACAGAGCCATCGCCTGGTGTGCCAGTTCTGAAGCTGCAGGGGACACCGGTTGGGACAAATTGTGAGTCTAAAGGTATAGGGCCATTTGCCAGCAGTTCTGGGTTCCCCTCTGAAGTTATGAATTAGTTGACACCTGTTGGTTTTCAAAGCAGTAAGTTTGTGGCAAATCATTTTGGGGAACATTTTGTTCCAGGGCATCTGGTCACACTTAATATTTGACACATCCTCTTTCATGGCACTTTATGCCAATGGATAGGGTAGATTATTTGACCGTGTAGTCTCTTTTTGCTCATCTGTTGGTGGATTGTCCAGTTTCTTCCAGGGTTCAGTGTTCTTTATCAAGGTACAGTGGAATTATTCCTAATTTCCATTTCCCTCAGGAAACATTTCCCCATCTTTTCATTCTCATTTTCCATCCTTAGTTACCAAAATAAAAAAGTACCATGCTAAAATTACCAACACCCTCCCCAGTTTTGGATAGTTTTACCATCTTGGTAACTCAAGAGAATATTGTCAGCTTGGTGCACCTGGATTTTAGTTGTTGGGCACTATCTATGTCAGAGGAGTCCTAGATATTTGTTTAAGAATAAGAGAAAATATTAAAACAGATGACTGGATAATAGTATAGTTAGTTATCTTTACAGCTTATTGAAGAGCTCTCGGGTGGGGGTTGATTAAGATCAACTGCAAACTTGAAAGTCTTTATTTGACAGAGCTTTCTTCTTGTCTTTGCCCTGTACAATTTTACAGGGGCTTGTGTTGGGGGTAAGCAATTTTATGTAATATGTAGGTGGTTTAAAGCTTGAAAGAATAGCTAAAATGTTGGGACACATTCAAGGTCCATAAAAATAAAAAGGTTAAAATTGGGGTTAAAAGACTGACAAATTTACTAAATAGGAATTGATAGAAAAATTTGTCTTTATGTTAAAAAATCCATGGCACAAGTCACACTTGTATTTCCTCTCCAGGAGTTAATCTCTCTTCCAAAGTTGAGGTAGTTTTCCTGCAACCATAAACTCAAATGCTTGCTTGCTTTCCTGGGGCAGTGTTCCCAAGCAGCTTGTCTTGGCCAGTCAGATGTGCTAGTCCAGTGCTTTGAATGTGAAGTTAGCGACTCAGGAAGGAAAGATAGTGAAGAATTCATCCTGCAGGCGATGGTGATATCTATAACAGAGGGCATCAGTGGTTTCCACAGGTCGATTCAGTGCTGGTGGCAGTGACAGAATATTCTTGTAATGTGTAATAATGTTAGTTACAGGATTGTGTTTTTTGCTTAATTGTTTATTGAACCTTTTTAGCCTCCCCATCACTATAACCATTTTCTAGTTCATATCTTTATAATCTCCTCCCTGAACTAGTATAAAGGCCTCTTAATTGTCACCTTATATCCTCAGATGTATTCTGTATAGAACCTATAGTCTATTGAGTGATTGATATAAAATGAAAAAAAACACCAGAATTTCTTGTTCAGAGGAAAGTTAAGATACAATAAGAAGGTATTAATCAGTGTTATAAGATCAATAATAACATGAGGGAATTAAGAGCATAATCTAAAGTAAAAAGCCTGATGAAAAAGCAAAACGGTAATGATGAAGATGCATGTACATAATTTTGAAGATTGAGGAAAGAAAATGAGGACTAATTGCCCTCACATTGCCTGTGGAGTGCAAGGCAAGATCATCTGCTATGATGTTGCATTGGGTCTTGAGGGAAATACTAATTGGCCAAAGATAATTAAGTAATTAACTTTAGGAGGACTCAGCTAAGACTGACAGTCACAGAAAGTGTTGTGGCCTCAGTTGATATTGTTATGAAAAGAAAATTCTCTCTCTCTCTCTCTCTTTTTTTATAGTCAGGATATAGGAGTATAGAAAGTAAGATATAGGGTTAGTTTAGGTTTGGGTATATGTCAGATGAGCCCTGTTGAAGGGTAATTTTACCCAAAAATTGAAGATGGGGATAAGTAAAATTTCCAGTTCTGAAAATGAGCAATAGATTGAATAAGAAAGGAAACAAGTCAGAGTATACAGGAGAAAAATTGAAGAAGGGGATAAAGGAACTTACTTTGAGATGGAAGAACCATTTATGGTCATACATTAATCTTATTCTTTCAAAGGTGGAATAATGATGGAAGATGCCAAAATTGAAAATAGTTGAGTATTAAAGTGGAATGAAGGTAAAAGTCACTAAGAGTACAGTTTCATGTGAAACTGAGTGGAAGTCCATGTTCTGTTCTGGGGACTAAAGATTGTTTCCTTAAAGGAGAGAAGAGTGGTAGGTTTCACTGGCTACTGTTATTGTCCTAGCACCTTAAGAGAAATCGATAAGTGCACAGTGGTTTTTCTCTGGAAAACTCTGGCCAAGGACGCAAACAAGTTGGCAGCAAAAAAGCACAGAAAATAGTAGTAACTTCAATGCTTATATAAACTAATTTCCTACCCAATTAATTTGATTGATAATTTTCCTGATCAGCTTGAATGCCACAAGTAGCCCAGAACTCTCTTGCCTCTCAAGGCAGTTCATTCTCTTGTGGAGCTGATTCACTGCTAGTAATTTCTTCCCTGAATTGTGTAAACATATAGGCAGAAAGTTTGCATACTTGTATTGTCAAAATGCAGCTCTTCAATTGTGTGGAGACAATCTGGGTCTGCTCTCCTTCTTTTCAGGATAAAACAAACCCATTTCCTTCATTTGACCCCCTTGAAGCATGGTTTCAAGGCCTTGTGCTATCCAGACTGTGAAGGTTTAGGGGCTGAGTTACAGACAGGCCTTTCTTGATCAGACAACACCCTTCATCTATGTTCTCATTTTGGGGAACTTTTGCTCCTTTACCCTATACTCCAGACCCATCTCTCATCTGTTTCCTCTGACTGCCTTCACTTTTCCTGGAATGGTCACGTTTTCATTCTTATTGACATCTTGTTCATCACTCAGTACACACTTCAAATGTTAACCAATCTCGTTCCTCAAGGCAGCTTTGATCACACTTGTTTTGTACTACCAGCACTTGTTTTGGAGAAGGCAATGGCACCCCACTCCAGTTCTCTTGCCTGGAAACTCCCATGGACGGAGGAGCCTGGTAGGCTGCAGTCCATGGGGTCGCTGAGTCAGACACGACTGAGCGACTTCACTTTCACTTTTCACTTTCATGCATTGGAGAAGGAAATGGCAACCCACTCCAGTGTTCTTACCTGGAGAATCCCAGGGATGGCGGAGCCCAATGGGCTGCCATCTGTGCGGTTGCACAGAGTCGGACACGACTGAGGCTACTTAGCAGCGCTTGTTTTACACTTATGTTTTAGCACTTATATTTATTTTTTTCTGCTAAAAAATGATCTTATTCATCCTTATGTTACCATTGTAAAGTATGATTCTTCATGTAAAATTCAATAAATATTTTTAAATGTATAAATTTTTTTTTTCAAATGCAGTACCCCAAGTTGGACACAATACTCCCACTTCAGAGTAAGTTGGAAGTATCATGTTAGTTAATCTGAACACTGTGTCTACTGAAATGCTTCTTTATTTGTTTTATCATTTGCTTGTTTGTATTGTGGCTCCAGGTTACTCATATTGAACTCATACACAACTGCATTCCCTGTTCTTTTTTGCCAGCCTCTATTGTTAGGCCAGATCTTCTCCATGCTCAGCTCCTAGCAACAGGAACTGACTCTGGCTAATTTAGTTAGAAAATAAAAGTAGTTGTTGAAAGGTGGCGTGTAACTCTCAGATGCATCTGGATATCTGGAATTTAGAAAATGGGCAGTAGCGGGAAGAGGCCAGGCAGCTAGAAGCACAGCCAAAACCCTGGGGAACATGGACACTTAAATGGCAGATGGAAGAAGAGAGCCCAGGAAGGGAAACTGAGAGCACACAGTCAGAGGGGCATGAGGGGAACCACAGCAGTTTTAAAGCCATGGACTCTTAAGAGAGTAGAGAGAGAATTCCACCAAGAGAAGGTTAAAAGTGCCATCACAGCTGAGATTTAATAAGACAGTGATTGTGAAATGCCCATTGCCTTTGGCGAGCTTGGTAAGACTATTTTCAATCAAGTGGTGAAAACAGAAGGTAACTTCCAGGGAGGGGGTGAGTCAGCAGGGTAGGCTAAACTTTTGAGTTTTGGTATGTTGGGTGAAAATAGGTGAGGAAAGGAGTATGTGACTACAAGGGAGAGCTAGTAGATGAGAATCTTGAGCAACTTTGTAAGCTGTGGGAAAATGCTGGGAAAGAGGTTGGAGCAGAGAAGAGAGAAGGGATAACTGGTTAAATTGAGTTTCTGAGGAGACAGAAGGGCTCAAAGCAGAAGTCAGAACAGTAGTTGTGAAGGTGGGAGGATCACCTCATCCTTTGAGGTAGAAGGAGAGCAGAAAAGGTGTATGGACCTAATAGTAAGTTTGTTTGTATGGGGAATAGAGGCAGATGACGTCATCTTTGATTTCCATCTTCTCAGTGAAGTAGAGGAGAAGGCGATTTATTGAGGAGTTTCCTTTTCCAGTGTATTTTGTTGTTGTTTTGTTGATGGATTTTCTTTGACTACCCACTCCATAATCTGTGGTATTTACCAAGCCCACACTCTCCCTAAATAACCTAACCCAGAGCTGCTTGCAGTTGCCTCATGATAGCATATATCATTTCTCACTGTGATTATTATAGAGGCATTCACCTCTACCAGTGGGTACTCAAAAAATATGCTCATGTTTTATTTCCATTCTTGGCTTATGCTGCTGCTGCTGCTGCTAAGTTGCTTCAGTCGTGTCCGACTTTTTGCAACCCCAGAGATGGCAGCCCACGAGGCTCCCCCGTCCCTGGGATTCTCCAGGCAAGAACACTTCTTGGCTTATAGATGGTCTTTAATCAGCATTTACTGAGTGACCAAAAGGTTTTTAGAATTTAATCTCTTTACTCTGGTTTATATTAAGGGCTTTTATAATCGACTTATTTAGAATACATGGCAGAGTGGAGGGGGAAAAAAGAAGTGCACTATATAATACCTCCCTCTGGAATTTAAACATGAACCCAGTATTATGTCCCCTTAGTACCCAGTATTTCATCGCAGGCTCCCATGCTCTGGTGTGGGCATCTTGTATTGTGTATGCTGATGTGTCCATCCAGTTCTGTTGTGCTCAGTCACTGACTCTTTTGTGACTCTGTGGACTGTAGCCTGCCAGGCTCCTCTCTCCATGGGATTTTCCAGGCAAGAATACTAGAGTGGATTGCCACTTCCTTCTCCAGGATCTTCCTGAAGCAGGGATGGAACCCGTGTCTCCTGCATTGGCAGGCAATTTCTTTTCCACAGAGCCACCATCCAGTACTATTTGAAAGCTGTATAAAATTTACGGTGAAAAAGACTTAAAGCTTAATTCTTCCCAGCATCTGGGCCCATGAGACTCTGCCTGTAGAAGTGAGGCAAGAGGCCTGACAACCCTCACAACCCTCAGCTTGGAAGAGGACCCAGTTCTCTAAATGGCTACCTTACTCCTGTGACTCATGGAGGCAGCAAAGTGCAGGACACTGCTCTTGCTTTTGCTCAAGCAAGGATGATGACCCCTAGTTCCCTGCTTTACCATTTCTATTCTGATTTATCAGAGGACTGTGCGGTCTGCAGGCCTGTGTGGGCTGCTGTTCACTATGACTCAGCAGTTCTGGGATAGAACTGGACATAATTTATGGGCCCAAAGACCTGGACGGGAGAGATGATGGCTTGGCTGTAGCCTGTGTCAGGCAATTAGCACACCCTGTTGGAGTGGAAAGGGTGATAGAACAAAATTGTTTCTGTATCTTCCATGTACTTATTTTAGGTCCTCCCGAAAAGGGATTTCTTATCTGCTTAGAAAGGAGTGGAAGAATACTGGGACTAGAATCTGACTTGCTCAACTCTCTTCATTGGCTCTGATGCATGGTTTTTGTATTTTCTTTCCTGCTTTGTCTTCTACCTTAATCGAAAGGCCATATGACTGCATCTCTAAAGTCAGCAACGCTGTTCAGTGGGTATGATCCAGGAGGGCTGTCCCAAGGTCAGCATCTATTCTGATCTCTTAGTGCCAATAATACCTAGAGTCTGTTTATTTAAAAGACCAGTCCTGGACCAGAAGAATCTTTACGAGAGGAACGTTTCATCTCATCCTCCTTAAAATGTTAATGATGTTTATCATTTAAAGAGTAGCTAAGGCACTGTGCTAGGCATTTTATACATGTTTGATTTTTGCAGTACCTCTCAAGAAATAGGTGTTGTTATCCATATTTAGCCAAGACATACTGAACCATAGAATGTTTCCGAGAAGGCCCTAAAGTCACAAAATTAGTAAGTGACAGTGATTCAAGTCAGATGTGACTGACTGATCCTAAATCCGCTCCTTTTCCATTTACCTGAGCCTTGTGAAGAGCTTTGGAGAGGAAAAAAAGCATGATTGGCACTAAGGATCTAGAATGTTAGGTAGACAGATAAAAAGAGGCTCTTTTCTCTGTAGTTCCTTCTCACACCAAACGTTGGCATTGGTGAATGTTTGGGATAAGGAGGAGACAAAAGTGAAAGTCACATGTTAATTGCATATGAATTTCTCAGGGCCTCCTTGAGCAAGCTGGAAATGGGGATCCTTCTCATTTACTCCTCGCCTTACTCTCCAGTCCCAGGTGGTGCTAGTGGTTAAAGAACCGGCCTGCCAATGAAGGAGACATAAGAGACACAGGCTTGATCCTTGGATTGGGAAGATCCCCTGGAGGAGAGCATGGCAACCCACTCCAGCATTTCTTCCTTGGAGAATCCTATGTACAGAGGTGCCTGGCAGGCTACAGTCCATATGGTCGCAGAGAGTTCGACACAACTGAGGCGACTTAGCGTGCATGCACATACTCACTGGTTCAGTTTTGAGGAACCCTAAAATTTTGACTAAAGCTGTTTCTAGTCTCTATGCTTTTGGAGATATTCTACCAAAAGTGTAAAGTTATATAACATAGGAAAAGTATAGGATGTTTAGGAAAAGAAGAGGCAATAAAAAAGAGTGAAGTGGAAAAGGAACAAAAGGGGGTTTCACCTCAGCCAGTTTTTTCAAATGAAATTGTCCATTAGCTGTCAAGTAAGATCCAGATGTATAGTTGTGTTCTTGAATATATGCAGAAACATTTAGGAACCCTGTTCTTTTTAAATTAAATGTGTTGTTTTTAAAAGTGCTGATGCAGTAAACATCTAGGGTTTCATTTAAGTTAATACACATGCTAGAACCCTAGGCTGCTGAGGATCAGGAGATCTGATCTTCATTTTAGAACCACATATATGGTTGATAGTTTTGTGCTCACTACCGTTAATTAGGGACTAAGGTACATGACTGAGTTACTGGGGCAATAAAGCCATGTTTAGGAGCCAGACTGACTGGGTTCCATCTCAACGTCTTCTTCTACTAGTTAAAGGATCTTGAGCAAGTTCCTGGAACTCACTGTAATTCGGTTTCACCATCAGCAAAGTGTTTGTAAAGTAATATTTTAACTGATCTGAAATATTTAGTGCATATATAACAGTGCTTAACATGTAAGTAGCCGTATGGAAAGATTATTATTTTTATTACACAAAATGAAATGACACTCTGTAGAAACACACCTTTTTTAGCCAAAAAAGAGCTCAGACTGCTCTCCACTCCACAGGAGAGTTCTAGAGGAAGAATCTCCCAATAGGAAGGAGTCTTGTGGTCCCTGGATCTAACATTTTACTTTGACATTCACTTTCCCCTAGGACTTTCTCCCTGATTGAATAGCAGCAGCATCTCACTGGCCTCAGGGGACACAGCTTCCTTGGTAACACTACTTCAAAACCAATCAGTGAGAGTTTGTGAGGGTGCTCTTTATCTTGTGACCTAACCTGAAAGGTGGATCCTACCACAAGTAGATATCACGAGGCTACTGGTAAAAAGAGGTGAGTGAGCACATATTATCTATTTCTGTGCTGCAACATGTGGCTGTCGAGCATTTGAAATGTGGCTAGTCTGAATTAAGCTGTGATGTAAGTGTAAGACACTGAATTTCAAAGACATAGTCTAAAACAAGAATATAAAATACCGTATTAATAATTTTTATATTTTACATGTGGGAATGATACTCTTGGATTTATTGGAGTAAGTGAAATGTACTTTTGAAATTGTTTCCTTTTTTAGAAATATGGCTACTAAGAAATTAAAAATGACATATGTGACTCAGATTTTTGACTCACTTTACATTTCTATTTGACAGCACCAATATAGATAACCTGATTTAGTAATAAATCTTCTTGCTCTCCAAGTTTGCTGGTAACTTTCTATTTCTGTGCCTTTTTTCCCCTTCTTTCCTTCCAAGCTTGTCATCTCCCTCCATGTGATGGCCAGCAGCAAATCCACTGCCCAAGATATTATTACTTGACAGCTAGTGGAAAACCAAGGGAGTGTCAGAATTCACTCTATGTCCCAAGGAGATGAGCACCAAAACCAAACTTAGCACTGAGGTTAAGCCCTATTGAACAAAGGGCTGCATCCTTACTCTTGGAGTCCTTGCTAAACTCACCACTTTGTAATACAGCATAAACAACTCTGATTTTTATAGAACAAAAGTGATTATAAAAGGCACACCTATGATAATCAGATTTTCATTGGTATACTTAAATGAATTGCAACTTAGCATGCTAAACACATACAGGTTACTTTTTATAAATTATACTGTATGTATGATATTCATAAAACTATTATGAAATAGATAATGTTTGCATATTAGAAAACTAAGATTTGGAACTATTAAATACTATTCCTAAAGCCACATAACTAGTGTTTGTTGAAGTTGATTTAAATTCCAGTGTATGTATCTTAAAACCCATTTTTGTTTGGGTAAAGCACTGTGTTATTCCTTCTTAGTTAAGTTCCCTGAAAAATTCAAAAATTTCAGCACAGATTTTGAATTTCACCACTTGGATTTTACTTCTGTACTCCAGATCTTCTTCCCCATTTTCCAAGTCAGAGTATGCATTCTTTCCCTTCAAAGATATCTAGGAAGAGGCCATAAGGGATTGTTGGTTTTCAGTTTTGTAAGACTAAAGGGTAGCTTCTCCAAAAAACCAAGAATTCTGAGAACATGGGACAGAGTAAAATATAATGTCATGATAATATTTCCCATCCATTCAAGTATGAGGGGGAAAGCTTAGAAGTAGGGGGTGAAAATTGAAAGTGAAAGTTGCTTGGTAGTGTCTGACTCTTTGTGACCTCATGGATTGTAGCCTACCAGGCTTCTTTGTCCGTGGAGTTCTCCAGGCCAGAATACTAGAATGGGTTGCCTTTCCCTTCTCCAGGGAATCTCATGGAATTCTCCAGGCCTTAATATTGGAATGGGTTGCCATATGCGCTTCTCCAGGGGATCTTCCCAACCCAGGAATTGAACCCAGGACTTCCACATTGCAGGCGGATTCTTTACCATCTGAGCCACCAGGGAAACCTGGAAGTAGGGCTATGAAAGTATATAGCAGCCTTCTCCTGATGTGAATACTCTTGAAAAGTGGAGGAAATGTTATTGCCATGGAGTGTTTTTGTAGACATGGTTGTGTGCAGTGGTTTTGGAGCCAGCCTGACTTAGAAAATGAGACTCTGATCCTTACAGGCATTATAACCCTGGTCAGGCTACTTGATCACTATGAACTCTAGCTGGTTCTTCGGGCAAATGGCATTTGTAACAGTGCCTACTCACAGAGTTGTAGGATTAAATCTGATGAGGCATATAGAGCACTCAGCCTAGTGTGGGACATTGTATGTATTTAGTAAATATTAACTTTTGTTTCTGTGACTTTCCATGCATTAACGCAGACTATAACCAGACCAAAAGAAGGCTTTGCTATTTCTCAGTCCTTGCTAATGTGTCCTGTGATTTATTTTTCAACATGGTAAAATTTTCTCATATTTTCATGGAGAAACTAGTAAAGTGTCCATGGTTCCCAGAAGGAAATAAAGACACACTGTGCCAAGCCCCTTGACTGGGCATCATAGCAAGCATGCAGAGACCCAGCACACTCCTGGGTGTTTTCTCCAAGCATCAGGGAAAATTATAAGCTCCAGCAGCCATTTAGATTGCTAACTTGGAGAACGAATTTCTCTTCTCTTCTCATTTGGGCAAAATATTTTTTTTTTTCTTTTTCTTTCTGGCATTCCTGATTCTTTGATGGACAGAAATGGGAAGGGATTTGGAACTCCAAAGGGATGTGTAGTAATTCTCTTCATAAGGTTATGATTGATTATTTCATCATGTAATTTCACTTTAATTGTGTTCATTTCATATACCTGGCTGATATAAATACATATTGTGGTATGTAATGTATCCCCAATGTATATAAAATCAGAGCTATTATTCCATTCTGGGTTCTGGTGCTAATAAACAAGCTATTCAGGCTTTGCTCAGGTAGTTTACAACATCGCTGGAATGCTTTGATGGAATTACAGCATTATCCATATACAGTTGGGGGCATATGATTCCTTTTATGTAATATAATACCTTATAATATAATGAGTATCATTAATAAAGTGACAAAATAAAACTTGAATTACCACTTCAGGATGTGCTTTATTCAACCAGTAATACACTTTTTGGTCCTTTGTAGTTTCTCTCCTTTGAATTCATAGCTTACTGCATTCAGACTGTGATATTAACACACCAACCAAGCATACCCTGTTGTGTCATAAAGCCATGGTATGAGATGTCAAAGGGGAAAAAAACAAACATTATTCTAAAACAGAAACTGGGGAGTGTTGCTCTGATGTTTTAAAAGACGATACGGCTCACATGAATAAGCAAATTTATTTACTAACCAAAAGCAACATTTCTGTTTTTTGTTTTGGAAAGGCAAGTGTTCTTTACACATAAAACATCTTTATGTGAATTCTGTATTTCAGAAATGGAGCTAAGTGATAAAGTCTTAAATTAATATTGGCCAAGTTTAGATAATAAAGGCCTGCACAGATTTCTCTGAGAATACTGAATAATATAGAAGGCATTAAAAAAAAAAAACAACTTTGCTTCTCTTTGGTTTCACTTGATATTACTAGTTGATTAGTCCAAGGTAATTCTTGGAAAGACAGCATCAGGGGTTTTTCTGTGGATAGCTCAGTCATCCCCAAAGCATAAAGGATTTAAACATTTGATTGTGGTACCAAGGATATCAGTTACAAAGGAAGTTTTTCCTGCAGGTACAGTTAAGCTGAGCACAGATTTCCACAAAGCACAGTGACATATTCAGAAGGTGCTCAGAGTCTTAGAAATTGGTTTCTAATTCTAGATAGCAGGAAGCCTATATGTTCATACAAGGTAGGAGATGAAAAGATTTGAGATTCCTTGATATCCAACAGCAGGAAGAATTACATAAGTAAGAGTATAAGAATTACTAGATTTAAGAAGAGGTTCCCTACAGAAGGACAAGATATAAGTAATAAACCTTTAAAGTTATAGAAGGCCTATTATCCCAGTGTCCAGAATTGTATTTTTCTGACCTCTCTGGTTGATATATCAAGTACAGAAATGTGACCTCTTTCAAGCCCAGGATAGAATAGTTTGCAAGAGCTATGTGAATAAACATGGTTCAGAGCAAAAGCTGAGTTTGATAATTGAAGGCTGTGAAGAGATAAATGAATTATCACAATTCATCTGAGAAACTAAGTTTAACATTGGGTCAAGAATTAGTGATAGTTTCTTCTTTCCAAATTTTTTGGCATTAATTTTGCATGATTAAAGACATTTTTATCTGTAATGTTGTCATACTTAGCTATGAATTTTCAAGAAACATGCAAAATGTGATGTTAGAAACAAGCTATAAACCATGATTCATTTTATCTTCAGGATTCTGATGCTCATTCATTGAGGGAAAGATCTAGTGTGAATTTGGTGATGTCACCATTAATCATGGAACTTGGAATTCAAGAAGTAGAAATCTGCAAGTGCTTAAATTTACATCATAAAATTATTCCAATACCTACAGGTAATTACCAAAGTAATCTGTAAACTTTTAGAAAAAAACAAAAGAGAATACTGACACTTAGAAGTTGATCTGCAGAATGGCTGACTTCTGTCCTCTCCTCCATTGACCTAGTAGTATTCTGTAACCTAAATTCCTTTGTGGTCACATATCTTTAAAACTGACTGACTGGGATGGTCATGCAGCTCTGGAACACGCCCTTTCCTTGAACTGCATTAACTGGCCCAACTGAGAAAGCAAACCTACATATTTGTTCTCACTAACTCCATATGCCAACTATTCCAAATTAAACTTTGTATTTACTGCTATGTAATTCACATGCTAGCAGGTCTAGGAGGTCTCTGCACATTATATTTTTACTGTTACACTAATGCACACTATGAATATTTACTCAGTATTTATACCTTTTAAAAATATGCATATAATTAAAGTTATGAGACTCTCTAGTTCTCCACAGTCTCCTGAGTTTCAGAATACCTAACAAACCTTAATATGAGTGGATATATATAATACAAATGTTTCTTTACATTGGGCTCAGGTTCTGACTTTGATGTTTTACCAACTGATGAACCTGGCCAATGCACTGAGCTGCATTTGCAGTCAGTTTTCTTATATAAAAAGTGGTTTTGGATCTTTCCTGCCACTGGATGGCTATCTTAATAGTATCATCCAGTTGAAAAATTAGGAATATTTATAGAATTCACAGAGTATCAGGCATAAGCTATTACTCTTATCCCAATAGAGCAAAAGAAAAGGAAGAGTGATGATGTGTCCTGTTTAGGAAACATGAACTTTTCCACCTGCTCTAACCCATCACTCATCTCTGGCTTGAAAGAAACTCATAGGTTATAAAATAATTCAGTAGTTCTCATGAACAAAACACAAAAGTGTAAAGTTGACATGAAGCTTCCGCAGTTTGTGTCACATGACACAACTGAGTGAAAATGTCCATGTTTACTCAAATCAAGCCATTCCTGAATAAACTCTCTGAAGCTTCAGGTTGAGAGCAAACTACCAGAAATATTAGAAAATATCACCATGTCTCTAAAATAATGGCCCCTTTGGCTGGAGAGCAATCATTAATTCCAGGTTTTCTTATAGAGGAAGGGAGTTATAACTTAAGCTGATCCTGGAAACTGGCATGACTTTGAAAGTTCTTTGGGAATGCTCAGACCAGTGCTCACTGGGGAGTGCTCTTGGAGAGACTGTCAGTCTGGAGTGGACTCTCCAGATTTACTTACTCTGGTTCTGACTTGTTCCAATTTGGGGTAGATTGGGTAATGCTGAAGAGGCTAGAATTAGACTGAGGCAGAGAAGTTAGAATAGACTTATTCATTTAATGCTACTTGTGGAAAACCTTTAACCTCTTTACCCATTTGTTTTTAATTCAGTAAATGGGCTGCCAGATATTCAGAAAGTTAATGAAAGGAAAAGAAATTACATTGACTTTTCATTTTTAAACGAAGAGTATATTTTTAATTCTGTTTAAAATATTTTAGCAAGAATAAATGCACATCCAGTATTCAGTTCAGTTCAGTTCAGTTCTGTTCAGTCGCTCAGCCGTGTCTGACTCTTTGCGACCCCATGAATCGCAGCACGCCAGGCCTCCCTGTTCATCACCATCTCCCGGAGCCCACTCAGACTCACATCCATCGAATCCGTGATGCCATCCAGCCATCTCATCCTCGGTCGTCCCCTTCTCCTCCTGCCCCAATCCCTCCAAGCATCAGAGTCTTTTCCAATGAGTCAACTCTTCGCATGAGGTGGCCAAAGTACTGGAGTTTCAGCTTTAGCATCATTCCTTGCAAAGAAATCCCAGGGCTGATCTCCTTCAGAATGGGCTGGTTGGATCTCCTTGCAGTCCAAGGGACTCTCAAGAGTCTTCTCCAACACCACAGTTCAAAAGCATCAATTCTTCTGTGCTCAGCCCTCTTCACAGTCCAGCTCTCACACCCATACATGACCACAGGAAAAACCATAGCCTTGACTAGACGGACCTTAGTCGGCAAAGTAATGTCTCTGCTTTTGAATATACTATCTAGGTTGGTCATAGATAGTATGACTCCTTTCTTCCAAGGAATAAGCGTCTTTTAATTTCATGGCTGCAGTCACCATCTGCAGTGATTTTGGAGCCCAAAAAATAAGGTCTGACACTGTTTCCACTGTTTCCCCATCTGTTTCCCATGAAGTGATGNCTATAATGAAAAGGACATCTTCTTTGGGTGTTAGTTCTAAAAGATCTTGTAGATCTTCATAAAACCGTTCCACTTCAGCTTCTTCAGCGTTACTGGTTGGGGCATAGACTTGGATAACTGTGATATTGAATGGTTTGCCTTGGAGACGAACAGAGATCATTCTGTCATTTTTGAGATTGCATCCAAGTACTGCATTTTGGACTCTTTTGTTGACCATGATGACTACTCCATTTCTTCTGAGGGATTCCTGCCCGCAGTAGTAGATATAATGATCATCTGAGTTAAATTCACCATTAAGTTGAGTTAACCAAAAGAAATCTGTTGTAACAATATTCATATAGCATAGAATTAAAAGACAGCAATTTTTCTGTTTACAAGGCTTATATTCTGTGACTTTATTTTTTCCAGGCATTTTCAGATATGCAGAAATAAGGGACATATTGACTGAAATAGCAATTCTATTATGATTGAAGCTGTATTTTCAGAAGGTCATTCATATCTTGTATTTGTTAGTTAAGTATACATGGCATCCTGTTTTTAAAATAGAAAAAGGAAATATAGCTCCTGACGTGTTGAGTTGCTGAATTTTGCAAAAGATTTATAAATGTTGCCTGAGATTACTGAAATCTTTTATTTCTTTCAAAGTTCAAGGTCTGTCATGAATATAACCTGTACCGTTACCACCAAAACTGGTTGGCAAACTGAAGTGGTTTCTCATATATTCCCAAAAAGAAGATATAGGTTTTCCTAAATTAGTCTATAATATGCAATTTAAACAAATATATTTGAATATTTTTCACCTTTCGATTAAGAGTTCAATGCTGGCTGTTATTAAATGCTTCTTGCAAAGACTTTGCAGAGTAAGTATAAAGATGAGAAACTGTTTGATTATTTCAATTAAGAATACTGTTTTTCTGTGGAGAGGAGAATTTTCAGTCCTTTTAAAAATTATATTTTTCTGGAGTTGCTGTTATGTACTCTGAGAATATAGCCAATCTCTCTCTCTTTAGGCTCTCATATAAAATATTATGGAACTAAAAACAAGATAGTATACAAATGTCCAAATCTTGGTTTTTGGAATGTTTGTAAAGTTAACACACATTTGACGGTATGTCTTGTCTCTCTTGGGACTGCTAAGGTGACATTTATAGCAGTCCTAATGTGCTGCAAACTGTCAAGTTTTTGTTCAGCCAAGGGAACCACGTTGGTAAAGTAAAATAAAGTAAAAATAAAATTAAAAAAATAAAAATAAAAATAATAAAAAAAAAAAGAGTGAGGGGTGGGGGCGGGGTCTGAGAGAAAAGGTACAGCTACAGTACCAGCAGCAGCAGCAGCAGCAGCAGCGGGAGCAGCAGCTGGGCAACTGTCCAGGGTTCTGAACCATCTGTCTGCTTTGAGGCAAGGTTTTTTCTCTCAAACTTGAGACCCTGTCCATACCTGTCCAGCTTTTCTTAGCCTCTATATTATTTTTATTTTTATATTGGTAAGATATATATTAATTTAAAACAATTATCCAAATAAACACTCCTGGAGTTTATATTTTCCAGTCTAATTTAAAATGCTTCTTTACAATATTATTCTATTCTTGAAATATTTGCATATCCTTTCTCTTACCCAGAGTGGGAAAGTGGAAAAGGTTACATACTCCTCTAGTATCATACTTATGATTGAAAAAATTTTTAAATGTAAAGAAAGGTCCAACCTGTTCTGGTAACTGTAAAGGCTGTACAAGCTTTACAGCTGTGTACTCTCAATGATTTGTTTCGTACACAACCTCTTTGAGATGTGCTAATAATATCCCAACTAATTATTCTTCTTGAAAATTTCCACAAATCCAGATCCAAATATAGCTGAGCAGAACTTAGTGTGTTACCTATGGTGATGTCATTATAGTGATTTGGGGATTTCTTGCTCCAGGAATCACAATTTGGAAGATGTATTAACCCAATCCAAAGAATAACTCTAATAGCACTGAGAATCCAAAAAGATAGTCTTTCTTGGACTGAGCCATCCATAAGACATGACTCAAGGGCATGCAATTAATCCTTCGCTAAAGGAATATGGCAGAATTCGAATTTCTCCACAATTTGTAATGAAATATCATCACCCTAGTTGTGTTCTGTGACCTTTATGGGCGTCAACTTTACTATCTTTAAATGAGAAGTTTGGGTTTGATGATATTAATAGTACTTCAGATTCCAAGGTTTCATACTTTGTAGTCTAGACAGGTGAGTTACCATAAATACCATTCAATATTCCAACTGTGACACCATTTTTTTTTTTAACTATGCTGAAGTTCCCCTGAGTATTACGTATCTAAAGGTATAAATAATGACTTCTTTTTGCTCTCCTGTGTGGTGAACCATGTAAGAAAGCAGCACTTAATCTGTTGATAGGATAAAAAGTCAAACTCTCAATAAACCTGTGTATTCATGTACGTGTGTATTTGAGAAATTAAGTGTGTGTGTGTATGTCTGTGAGCGTAAGAGAGAGAAGAAGACAGAGACAGTGATTGTTCAGTAATAGGAGGAAGGAATTATCTGGTGTAGGGAAAATAAGTTGAGAATGACACAAGAAGGAAATTCAACAAGAGGTTGAATAATGAAGAATGTTTCTCTGGGGTTTCGTAGTGTACCAAATGCAGGCACATCCTTTCCCTAGTACATAGATTCAATGCTAGAACTTCTCTCTAAACAGTTATAAGAGTTTCAGTTTATCTGTGGAATGAGTAATTCCCAATAATATTTTGGAGCTGCCACGGTAGAATCTTTATTGCACTTTTTGTCTTTGTGTTTATCCTTGTAGCATTACTGTTACATTAATATCAGTGATTGTAGGCAGTTATAATCTTAAAAAGTTATAAAATGTCTCATATAATTTGAAACAAACTACTTTTTCTTAGAAAATATACTGTTGGTTAAGAAGATAAGTTAATTTTTGCTTTGTAAGTCTGTTGTTATGTAATATAAGTGTACTTGTAACATAAGGACAGATCCAGAAAATTAAAGAATGGGATAGATTGTAACATCCTGTAATGGAAAGTTCAGTTCAGTTCAGTCACTCAGTCGTGTCCGACTCTTTGCAACCCCATGAATCACAGCACGCCGGGCCTCTCTTTTCATCACCATCTTCTGGAATTCACTCAAACTCACGTCCATCAAGTTGGTGATGCCATCCATCCATCTCATCCTCTGTCGTCCCCTTTTCCTCCTGCCCCCAATCACTCCCAGCATCAGAGTCTTTTCCAATGAGTCAACTCTTCGCATGAGGTGGCCAAAGTACTGGAGTTTCAGCTTTAGCATCATTCCTTCCAAAGAACACCCAGGACTGACCTCCTTTAGGATGGATTGGTTGGATCTCCTTGCAGTCCAAAGGACTCTCAAGAGTCTTCTCCAACACCACAGTTCAAAAGCATCAATTCTTAGGTACTCAGCTTTCTTTATAATCCCAGCTCTCACATCCATACATGACCACTGGAAAAACCATAGCCTTGACTAGACGGCCCTTTGTTGGCAAAGTAATGTCTCTGGTTTGTAATATGCTGTCTCAGTTGGTCATAACTTTCCTCCCAAGGAGTAAGCGTCTTTTAATTTCATGGCTGCAGTCACCATTTGCAGTGATTTTGGAGCCCAAAAAATAAGGTCTGACACTGTTTCCATTGTTTACCCATCTATTTGCCATGAAATGATGGGACCAGATGCCTTGTTCTTTGCTTTCTGAATGTTGAGCTTTAAGCCAACTTTTTCACTCTCCTCTTTCACTCTCATCAAGAAGCTTTTTAGTTCCTCAGATTTTATGAAAAAATTAAGCCAGTAACATCTAAAGAGCATTGTAAATTCATAGTTGGAGAGTCAGTCTTGGTTGACCATGTTGTACAGGATCCATTTCACTTTTGGCACATGTAGATGGTTGATCTGGCATTTTATGATCACCCTGAGCACATAGAAGTAGAATGAGATGACTCTGGGCATTTTTGCAGTTTTGCCACTTCTTTTAAGATCATATATATCTGTTACTAACATTTGCATAAGAAACTAAATACCTCCAGGAGAGAGGTAAATTAGATGTTTGTGTTTCTCTGCTTTCTTTTTAAAATTTTTGTTTTATATTGGAGTATAGTTGATTAGCAATGATGTGTAGGTTGCCGATGTACAGCACAGTAATTCGGTTATACCATACAAATATCCATTCTTTTTCAGATTATTTTACCATTTAGGTTATTACAAAATATTGAGCTGAGTTCCCTGTGCTGTACAGTAGGTCCTTGTTGGTTATCTATTTTAAATATGTATATACATGTCAATCCCAAGCTTACAATCTCTTCCTCCTCTCCCCCATTCTTGCCCCTTGGCAACCATAACTTTGTTCTCTAAATCTGTTGAATGTTTCTATTTTGTAAATAAAGTTCATTTATATCATTTCTTTTAGATTTTGTGTGTAAGTGATATCATATGCTATTTGTATTTCTCTGACTTAATTCACTTAGTATGGTAATCTTTCTAGCGCTGTTCATCATCTCTTTCAGTTCATTTGCTACTGAAACTCCATATGTCTCTTTATTCTCCATTCCTGTGAGAATCCATCTCTTTTGGAACCCATGTTTCTGACAAAAGAGGTTCAACAATTTGGGACACAATTTAGGGTATTTGTAAAGTCACACAAGTAAAAATGATCATGATTTCCCAACGAGATTAATTTTTAGGGGAAAAAAATCAGCATTGAGTCTTGCTTTGATATTTCATGTCAATAATTTCCTTAGAAGTTTCTCCACAGACTTTCAATTATTTAGTAAACTAAGTAGGGTTTTTTTTGTTGTTGTTCTAATGTACAATGGTGGAAGGACTGACAACTTAAAATAAGTACCACTTATCAAAATGCATCCAATTATGGTAAGTTGCAGCGTGTGATGGGACATTCTCTGAGTGGTGAGAATTTGTAGATAGGCATTCATGAGACACTAGGAGAAACCTGAACTGCCTCTGCAGTTACTGAGGCTTTCCAGAGGAGGTGGCTTTGGAGCTGCACTTGAGAGAAGGAAAGGCTGTACCGCTTTGGCAGTGTTTGCTTTTTGGATACATGGATATGCATGTATACTGCTTGGCACAATCAATATTTTTGTCTTTTATAGTCATTTTTATTTCCTATCCCTCCCTACTAAGCTTTTAAAGCAGTGAATTCTCTGTGGTCTAAAATCAAATTTAAATTTTATTTTCAAGAGAGGTTTTTACCAGTACAAATAACATGTTGGGGTGAATATTTTCTCCTCTCTTGGACCATGTAATCCTCTATCAAGAGCACTGTGAAAACAAACAAAAACCAAAACAAAACCCCAAAAAAGTATTAGCATCTAGTGCATGGAAGCTGCGTCTGTGTTTACAGCCTCAGCTTTGTGCTTCCTTTAGATTTTAGTATGTTTATCATACATCTATCTCACTATTGCACAGTGAATGCGTGGAAATTCTAAACCAAGTCTTAAATGTGCACATGTAAAATACACAAATTATGTGCTCATTGATTTCCTAAATGGAAACTAAATGTTACTGATTTTTTTCAAAGTGTTGCTCCTCCTATATATGCTTTCCAGTCTGAAGTAAATCTCATATTGCCAAGACACCGAGACTTAATTCTGGCCCCATCCTTGGGACCTTTGGAATCCCCCTGAAACTTTAATAACTATATTCCTTTGTAAGGAGTCAAGATATATAGGTCTTTTGTTAAATCTATTTAATTTTGTTAAATCTATTCTCTTGTAATTTTAGCAGAACTCATTGCATATGTAAGTAGAAGAATATTACCATTTGGGTGTTTTGATTGCTTTTTATTCATTTGTGATGATAGTAGAACCATAGGCAGAGGTGCGAATCAAGCCATATTTGTCTGTACCTTCCTTTAAGCTGTTACTATATCTTATCATAGACTCATTCCCAGCTGATACAATTTTTATAGTTTCCTCTCCCTGAAAGACTTTCATTTCAGTAAAGTACTCTTGAAAAGGAGAACCAAAAGAGTGAATTTATAATGATGGATTTTAGATAGTATGGCTGAGTAATGACCAGTATGTAGAGTAACTTGAAAATTAATCATGGGGAAAACTATAAGGAATGAAATCTGAAGATGAATTAAAGAGAAACTGACTGAAGAAGAGGGTAGAAATGACACAGTGATTATTGGTAAAGAGACAGAATGTATGATACCAGGGAAAAGAAGAGAAAAAGGGGGTGTTTTCAAGTACAGGAAAAAATTTCAATGAACTGAGGCAGCCAGTGGTTAATACAACTACCTAAAGATTCTTGAAGTTGACAAGCATCTATGAAAAATACTATTGAACTAGGAGGCCAGTTTCGTAGCCATATTTAAAAACTGTATATGTATCCATATATATTCATATACATACCGTGTGTGTGTGTGTGTGTGTGTGTGCATGTGTATAATGAACTAAATGGTTAAACTGTCAAACTTTTAAGTTTCTATCACCAAAGATGTTATTCCATGATACTACACAAGTAACATTCACTAAAGCCTTTAACTGTGTGAATCACAACAAACTGTGAAGAACTCTTAAATAGATGGAAATCTCAGACCACCTTACTTTTCTCCTGAGATGTATGCGGGTCAAGAAGCAACAGTTAGAACTGAACATAGAACCATGGACTGGTTTGAAATTGGGAAAGAAGTATGTCAAGGGTGTGTATTGTCACCCTGCTTATTTAACTTACATGCAGAGTACTTCATGTGAAATGCCAAGCTGGATGAACATAAGCTGGAATCATTATTGCTGGGAGAAATATCAGCAACCACAGATATGCAGATGATACTATCATAACGACAGAAAGCAAACAGGAACTGAAAAGCCTCTTGAAGAGTGTGAAAGAGGGTAGTGAAAGAGAAGAGTGAAAAAGCTGCATTAAAACTCAACATTCAAAAAACTAAGATCTTGGCAACTGTCCCATTACTTCATGGCAAATAGATAGGGAAAAAGTGGAAACAGTGGCAAATTTTATTTTCTTGGGCTCCAAAATCACTGCTGATGGTGACTGAATATTCATGGAAAGACTGATGCTGAAGCTATAGCTCCAATACTTTGGCCACCTGATGCAAAGAACTGACTCATTGGGAAAGACCCTGATGTTGGGAAAGATTGAGGGAAGGAGGAGAAGGGAGAGATGGAGGATAAGATGGTTGGATGGCATCACTGACTTAATGGATGTGATTGTGAGGGTTCATAAATAGAAAATAATTATAGAATATATTGAGGGAGTCAGACTTCCAAATAAGTATGGTTGAAGAAAGTGGAATGTCTACCCTGGTATAGATAAACATCTATGGGGCAATTATCACATACTTCAAGAATCATGAAGTAGAAAATAAGTTATGTTAATTTGGCTATGTTTTTGACAAAGGTGTGGAATCTAGTGAAGAAACTAGGCTGGAGATTCTAGGATTTTCATTCCCAACACAGAAAACTCAGTCATTACCTAATAGAATAGAACTAGAATTAATGGGAGGGCTTCCCAGATAGCTTAGTGATAAAGAATCTGCTTGCCAATGCAGGAGAGGCAAGAGACGTGGGTTTGATCCCTAGGTGGAGAAGATCCTTTCAAGATGGAAATGGCCACCCACTCCAGTATTCTTGCCTGGGAAATCCCATGGCCAGAGGAGAATTAAATTGCTTCTTCAGGGAAGAAGCAATAGTTAAAAGATTTCTGCTTAATAAAGTAGGAACCTTCCAAAAGTTCCTGCTACCTAAAGATGGTGTATGCCACTTCCAGCACTTGGAAGTTTATCATCAAAAGAGAAGTTCAGCTCTTGGGTGAATCATCATAGTTAGAAGATGTTGTAAAGTAATGGAAACCTTCGATCTTGATTGGACCATGGTTACTTGACTCTTGAGTTCTCATTTTCCTCATCTGCAAAATGGGATAGCAATAGCACTAACCACGGCACAGTTTTGATGAGAGGAGGAGCTGGGATTTGAACCAAGCCCATCCCACACCTGTGCAGATATCTTAACTATTTTGTAACGTTACTTTTGTAAATTCTTTTTCTAAGTTTTTATTTTTGGCTGTGCTGGCTCTTCACTGCTGGGCGTTGAGTGTTGTTACAGTTGGGATGGGCAGGGGCCACTCCTTGTGGCAGCGCTTGGACCTCTCACCGTGGATGACCTCTCCTGTTGTGAAGCACAGGCTCTTGGCATGTGGGTTTCAGTAGTTGCAGCACGCTGGCTCAGCAGTTGTGGCTTGCAGGCTCTACAACACACCTCAGCCGCTGTGGCTCATGGACTCACAGCTCCCTGGCATCTAGAATCCTCCCAGGCCAGGGATTAAACCTGTGTCCCCTGAATTGGCAGGTGAACTCCCATTCATTGTACCATCTGGGCAGTCCAACTTTTATAAATTCTTGGAAAAATTTCTTATAATAGCCCTAGGCATATACAAAATTATTAAAGTTTTAGCCATTATTTTTATTTATTTAAACAATACTTAGAATGTCATGAGTGCTGTCAGTTTTACTGGCTAAAAGAGAAGGTGCTGGACTCAAATTTTCAAATCCTGGCTCTATCATTTACTAACTGTAGGGCTATGATCAGTACATCAGTATCTTCAACTGTAGAATGTGGATAATAATAGCCTAGTTCAAAAGTTGATTGTAAGCGTTCACTGAAATAATGATATAAAGTCCTTAGAACATTACCCGACCACAGAATGTGTGTGTATGTGCAGTTGCTCAGTTGTGTCCGACTCTTTGTGGCTTCATGGACTGTAGTCCATCAGGCTTCTCTGCCCATGGAATTTTCCAAGCAAAAAAGCTGGAGCGGGGTGCCATTCCCTACTTTAGGGGATCTCCCCAACCAACCCAGGGATCAAACCCACATCTCTTGCATCTCCTGTTTTGGCAGGTAGATTCTTTACCACTAGCATCATTTGAGAAGTCTGGCCACATAATAAGTACTCAAAAAGCATCACTTGACTGATTAGTAATTCTGTACCAAAGATGGAGTTGAGTGGAGGCAGGGTAGAAACAAATTATCAAAGACAAATATGACACAGAAAAGTCCTCAAAGATGCTTGCATTTCATAAGGAGACAAACTTATGCAAAATAATGTAGATAACTAATCTATGTCATTGTTCTATGTTTTAAGGTGACTATCAGGGTAGATGTCAAGTATGTATATGCTAAATATGAGGGTTAATATGCCCATGTTAAGGTTCCAAATTGGAACATTGGTGTTAGGATGAGGAAAACTGGTATTGCAAAGACCCACTGTGTCTTAGGGAGTGTGAGGAGAAGAGAGCAGGCCAGGTGGAAAGGGTGTCTTTAAAATCTGCTCCAACAACATGACTGATGGTCAACCTTCTGGTTTTGATACGTTTTATTTTTGTCTTTGCTTTAGGTTCTCATTTGTGAACACGTACACTCCTCTCTGCAAAAAAAAAAAAAAAAAATCAGTAATATCAAATCTCTTACCACACATTTTCATTATGGAAGACTCAAGTTTCACAGAAAAATACTAACCTCAAAGACTGAGAGGTGATCAATATGTTAAAACAATTAATATCTAATAGTTAGCAAAAGATGCATAATTTCACCGATGGAAAATGTTAGATATAAATAGTCAGTAGACTGTTGCCAGAGAAATGCTCCTTGGCATGTGAAATAGTCAAGTAAAATTCTTGAAAGATGAATTACTTTCTTGATTTGCATATCTTGGATTCAATACATTTACACAATATTTGCATTGGAAACATATCTAAAGCCAACCAATGGAAAGAATACATGATTTTACCAACATGCTTATACATTAATAACATTACTTGGCAATCTGATGTTTCAAGACCCAGGGTGAATTACTTATTAAAAACCCATATACAGCTATCTGTCTTTATCTTTCTTTCTGTATGAGCCATAATGGCTCTGATTGTTTTCAAAATTCTATTTGGACAGGATGTGACTGTTACATGAGACCTCTCAAACCAATATCATTTCCCTCACTCATAAAATACATTATACTGCTGTGTGCATTGAGCCAAATCATTAATGAAGGAAGCATAACCTAACCTTTATGCCTCTGATTTGACCAGCAGTTACACTGTAGCAAGCTAACATCTTAGAGATTGTTTAAAAAGTGAAGCTAACATGATTTTGAATATTTATGGTAGATTCACTTATTTCTTAAAAATTCATTCTGCCATCTGAACCATTTCATTATTCTTAACTATTTTCTAAGAGGCTTAACTTTAAGATAGAAAAACAGTAGCTGATTTTTAGATTATTTGTGAAATCAAATAACTATATTCCTGGAGTATATTCCTTCTCTGTATTTATTTAAACATGCAATAGCTACAATAGCTAATCAAAAATCTGTGAAATATGCAAATTAAGAAGTACATTAACACAGTCCTCACCCTTTCAGCTTTTAAAAAAATATTTGGAAGGCAACCATTGACTTGTTATTACTATCATAAAGGATAGTAATAGCTGCTGAAATTTCAATTTAGCAGCTGAAATGAACACTTACTAGCAAACTGCTTTATGTGTAGTAATTATTTGCATTTTTTGGACAAGGTAAATCTAGACATCTGAACTTATCAAGGATTAGAATTTTTTGCATACTCATGTAATGAAGAAGTTCATATTTGAGAATAAATGACCTCAAGTTATAGATTAGTTAAAAATAATTCTATTTAATTACTATTTTTACCATTTCCCCAAACAATTTTGCAAAAATGGGAATATAGTAGGACTTCTGCTTCACAGGTGTGAATGAATGAACTGAACCTGCCTTTTAGAGAGTATCTCTGGTTTGGAAAAAGGAAATAGGAATGAATTTAATTTAGAAGTTGCAAACAGGTGTAGCAGGGAGTAGCACAAGGCCTTGGATTGTGATGTAGGAAGGCTCCCAGTAGGCTAGCAGCACTCCTGAGATGGGGCCTGCACTTGTGTTTATTTGGACTTTCATAATCTTTTCATCCTTTTTTTCTTAAATACACCCTGAGAGGTTAGGTGTATTTGGGACTCCATTTAAGTTTCACTAGAGTGTCTTCTTCTCCTTATTGTTTCCACTGGTTTATGACCTCTGTCTGGTTGCCATTTGACTTGGCTACCCTTGATTTCAATAGTGATCGGAGAACAAAGGACTCTGCCTTGAAGTAAACTACCCTCAAAACATTCCAAGATACATGATTTTTGATCCTCTGTTCAGAAAACAGGTGTATCCATGCCACAGATGCTTTGATGGTGAGAAAATTACCCTACTTACTAAGGTGCTTTTCATAGAAATCTCTGCAACCTTATTCTAGAAAACACACATTTCAATTATCTAATGTAATCCTGAATGAATTAAGGCTTGGTGTTTGTCATTTTGCTGGTTATCACTTTATCCTACATATGCCATCCTTTGTAATTGAGATTGCTTTAAGTATACAAATGTGTGCTTAGTAACACAATAGTCATTTGCAGGGTTCTTACCAATGTTTTAAAATTGGATCCTGATTTTCAGGGCCCACTCACAAAACACTCAGGCATCCATCATACAAAATTATGGAATTTAGACTCTATCGAAGGTGATTCACTCATGGGAAAATAACACATTAGTACAGTCCTCTCTTCTGCTGGATGAATTCCTGCAATTCTAAAGCCAGGATTCATTAAAGAGTAGGGAAACAGACCTGCACTAAACAGTGAATCAGTCATAAGAGATGTCTGGGTAATGGTTCCAGCTGTGACCGTTATCTTCAGAGCCGACACAAGCATCACAATGCCTTAAATATTTTTGGAAGGAAGTTGTTGCTTCCTGACTGGGAAAAAAAAAAAAAGGAGTAACAGGTAGACTGATTTCCCTTTTGCCATCTTTTCCAGTGCTCCTTTTTGTTGAAGAACACTCTCCATTCAAGCATAGTGTTCTGACAGAACATAAAATAAGATTGTGTCTAAATGATCCTCTGGGCTGGTACCACCCTCTCAGGTGCATTGATATGTATGGAGACAATAAGAATGTTTCAAGAGTTGTTTTAGTGCAGATGCTTTCAGCACATCAGAGTTTAGAGAGGTGCACAAGTTTGGGTTGTTTTCTCCCCCTTCTCCTCCACCCTGCAGCTCTCAGTTAAATGTAAAATATTTGTTTACACAACTGGGACAAGGAATGAGGTCACTTGGTGCTGTTTGGTGCTAATAGAGTACTCCTGGGATTTTTTCCTGAAGTGTTGGGAAGCACTTCCTTAAAAATGAAAAGCAGTTTCTCACAGAGGATACTAGAGACTCCATCAGTGACAGAGAAACTTCTTAGGGCAAGAGTTGCCATAGATAAGGAACATCAAAGGAATTGGTGCCATTAGCATCCATAAACTACCCTGGGTCCATAGAAATATCTGTGATGGTGGCTAAATTTAGGAATATAAACCAACCCATTTGGCAATGTAATGTAATCTCCTGTAGATCCACCACAGGCAGGTAAAGTCCTAGAACATTTGAGTTATGCCTGTGGCTAATATTAATGCAAAAGTTCCATTATTCACTTTGTTTGGCTGTGACTTGAAATCACATGGCACTGCATAATGATAAAGTAAACTGCAGAAAGTGCATTCGAGTGATGCTGAGAGTCTGCCTCAAATTGTGAAAATGTTGAGTGGAAAGCTGAAAACCTGCCAGTGCCCATCTATGGTTTATTGTAGATAAGCCATTAGTCTTGGCTAGGTATATCACTTCCTACATTACCATACATACAAAATGTGGACTCCTGAGACCTGTAGGGTATTTATCATCCAGTAGCGATATGCCTTTAAGAAAGAGTCTGGATAAGGTCACTGTCTTAGTAACAGATATGGTTTTGGGAGACTGCTAATCATTTGGGAAAGAATGGATTGGAGGCATAAACCTTATTAGATTAAAAACCAATGAATGCTCTCCCCCCTATAAACTGGCAAATAACCTACAACTAACCTACTAAATTCTTTTGCAAATGATTGAGATTCTAAGGGTTTGGAATGGAGAATTCTAATAGCTAAGATTGTTTCAGTAAAAATTTAATTGGGTTATATCACACAGAGATATCCCCTGACATGGAAACTGACATGGAAAACCAGCTTCTATACAAAATTGGAAAATGAGCTAACTATATTGATTATTTCAAGGAAAATATAGAGAGAAAAGCTTTAAATCAAATCAAGAAAAGCCTGTCTTATGTCAAGGTTAAACCAGAAACTGAAAACTCTGATATAAATTAAACCAGTGTTCTGTGAACCCTTAGGACTAAGATCCAGCTTGGGGTGTTAAAGAATAATTTAGCTAAACCACTTTCTTCCCTTTTGTAAGATATTATTAAAATAATGAATTTGAACATCACATACATTAACTTGAATTAAATATCTGATAAACTTCTTTATGATCTAACTGCAGATAATTTGCAGAACTATATATGTGTACAGTTTTATAGATTTGTAATTGCTTAAATAGAGTCCCCAAAGACTTTGATTCAAACAACAAGGTAAATGTAGAGGGAGATCATAGTGATGTGTCATCAAGCTCTTTCCCCAAGGTACCAAGATAGGACACTGTCTAAGGAGTATTCCAGTTACCATGGTGATAAGAGAATTTACTGATCACACTTCATTAGGGCTCATTGACCAGAGGAGCTTACTGATTGTCTGGTCCACAGAGGTATAAGGAAGCAACTCTGTCTATTAATCCACAAGCAATGCAAACAATATTGCCTGAAGAAAATGGCTCAAATGGCAGTCAACATATCCAGCATAAGTATTCTTTCAAAATATATACCAATAAAAAAAAGCAAGTTATTAGAGCAAAATAGTAATTGATTCCAGATAGCCAGAAAGACTCTTGTAATTCTAAAACAGGGGAAAATACCCATAACCAAATCTATTTCAGAAAGAGTGACTCTTAATAGTTAACTCTCAGGTCAAAAAAAAATTCAGTAATTAGAAACAGCTTGAAAGAGACTACCAGGACAAATATTTTCAGTAGGATTCTTACAGGAAATTAGAAATGCCATAACTGAAAATAGTTGAGCTGGATAATTTTGTCCATTTGGGAACTAATTAAGGGAATGGAATTATGGACAAAGAAACTTCAAAGGTGGACACGAGAAAAAAGATGTGAGCCCTGTAAGGAGTTAAAAATTAGGAGTTCTTGGACATAATTTTTCCCACAATTTTTCAGAGAGGCAAAGCTGTTTTAGTTATCACTTATCAAAAGGATATACACTTAAATGATGGAAATTTTCTAAGAGTGGAAACTTTGTTCAGTTAGGTTCAACTTTAAGTTATAAGGTTACAAAAACTAGCAGAGTTTTATTTGTGATTGCATAATGCAGGGGTTGGTTTGATATTTTATCCAAGTAGGTTTAAGGCTTTTAACCCTTCTAGGAAGGAACTGCTGTTGGAGCACTGCCAGATCATCCATGGACAGCTTCTGCACATGACTAAGGGTCACTGGGGATGTTGCTCAGAGTTCAGATTCCGGAGCCCCCTAGAGAAGCAGGTCAGGACTACGAGGGCTTTACCTTAGAACAGGTAGGTAAACAGCTAGAGAAAAATTGAATTCTTTTATGAGGGCAGGGATTAATTGACTGTTTTGTTCTCCATCACCTGGCACAATAGCCAACAAATAAATAGGCATTCAATAAATGCTGGTGTTCAATAAATTCAATAATTGGCAAATTTCAACGAGAAAGGAGGCAAGAGAAAAAGATAGGTGATAGATAGATTTTGGTCTGGTGGAAAGAAATGCAGAAAAGAGTAACTAGCAGCATTTTGTACCTATATGCCACCACTATACTGTGCTTCTTTTTTAATATGTATTATCATTTTTGAAAATTTTCTTGCAAACCAGGGGCTCTGAGAAATTACAGATTATCCCAAGGTCATTCTGCCGGTAAGTAGTGGTATTACAATTTTAAATTGTATCTTTTGGGCTCCAGAGGTGTGTATTCTTACAACTACACCAAGTTGTTAGAAAAGCTCAGTGGTTTCCAAATAGATGAGATTTCCTCACAAAGTATCTAACTTTCTCTCTCTTGAAGTTATAGTATCTTTTAGGGCTGGAAGGGACTTTAGAGATGGAATTTTCCAGCATCTTCATGTTTGGATGAGGAAATGAAGCCAAAAGAAGTAAGGAGGCATGTTCAAATGCACAGTAAGAATGGGGCAATGTCAATTTTTTCCTCCTCTTTCGTGACTCCCAGTGCATTCTTGACTGTTTACCAAAATATCTATCTTTCACACAAAGTGTAAAAGATATAGATAGATAAAATCTATCCATTAAGTCAGGGGCCTTGATTGTAAGGCCTAACATCCATAACACGATTTGTTTGTGTTATGACATGTAGAGTGAATAGGACCAGAGCTTGAACTCACGTTTTCTAAGCTGTAGTGTTAAAACAGTTAGTGATAATTGATCAGCGGTGTTCTGGTTTAGAAGTGAGTGTATTCGCTTGTTGTACAGATAGTCACTATGGTCCTTTTCAGCATCTGTAAGAGGAAACCAGCTCAGGTGTTCCTCATTTCTCTGCCTGCTGCATCCCGTCTAGATTCCTATTTTAGCATTTACCATGTTGCACTGAAAAACTGTATACATCCCTGTCTTTCCCATCAGATAAAAATTATGTGCGCATTTAGGTGACTATGTCCTTATTAGTTTCCAGCACTTAATCTGGACCCTTGTACCTCATAAGTACACAATACCTCTTCATTGACCTGAACTGCAATGCATTCAGCTAGGATTCTTGGAATGTATTTAGATATCTATCACTTTGCTTCATGTGGTAGGTATTTCTGGTTGAGCGTATCTCTGTGGGAAGGTGTTTATTGAATTGATTGGCTTTCGAACTTGATTTTTATTTGAACAAAGTTAGATAGAAGTGAGATTGAGCATTAAAAAGAAATATGTGATCCCCTTGGCTTGCTTGACACAAGGCTCTTCACAGACCTTGGTTTCCCTTTGAATTCAGTGTGAATTCTACATTTATAGAAAGATCTAGTGCCCAGGATTTGCTTCATTAGGCAGTTGGGCTTTAACGGAGGCAGTGGGAGAACAGGAAGGGTTCTTTTAGGAATGGGCAAAGGAAGACAGGCATCGTGTGCATAGATGAATTCTCCTTTAAATAAAAACTGAGTCAGATTTTAGAATGAAATTCTGTAGTGCTGTCAAACTGTTTGAAACTAGATTTGGCAGTTGTCCTTTCAAACTGTTATTTCAGAGCACGTGTCCCAGAAGGGACAGCTAAGAATGTTTGTCATATTTGAACTCTTTCCAGAGCCATTCAGCAGGATACTGGCAGTCCACTTTCTGTGTTAATTATTTCTGCCCTGATTGCCTGGCAACACATAACATGGGAAGTATTATACTTTGCTATTTGTGAATGCTTCCAGCTGAATGTAGGAAGAAAATGGAATACAAAGTCAGCTGGAGATTCAACTTAATAAGTTAGGTGTTTTTTGATTGAAAATTTGTTATGGATGAAGTGGTTTTAATACCATGATTGAATGTGGTAACCACAGTTTCAGAAAGTTTGAGGGTATCACAGTAGGCCTTGGTGGAAAGAAAACACTGATTGATCTTCAGGGCCACTGGACTAGAATCTATGAACATGAATGATTTCTATAGAAAGAGTGGACTTGCTGTAAGCCTACATTATTTTATCTTTCAAGGATTTCCTTGGGGGAATTGTTGTTGTTTTACATTGTTGGAATCTAAAAATTTGAATTCAGTTATGCGAAAGCTAAGAATCAAGTGGGATGGGCAAAAATGTCTTCACTGCAACAATAGCAAAGATTGCTGTACACTGGAAGGAATGAAGATTTTGATCAGTGACTCAGGTGCAATAGGAGCTTCTTACCATGTCACTCTGAGAAAGCTTTGCCTGGGACTGGGGTTCTATTAGAACCTGTTCATAGAACTGAAAACAATAGATCCACCCTTAGCATTGGGAAACAATGACACATTTCTGAATTATTTCCACAGCTTAAATAAATTAAAAAAAAAATCCTCTGAAGTTTGTCTTCTTGCGGTGCACATGAAAGTCACCCACGAGCAAGAGCTTCAAAGATGGCAGTGTTGCTTTCTGTCTGCCACGTAATGTGAGATGATAATCCAAAGGAAATCAATTCCAAAAATGAATTGTAAAGTACAATCATTAATATGTTTAGAAAGACTTTTCTTTTTTATTGAGGAAGTAAGTACTGAATTGTAAGTGCTCAGTTACCAACTCGTACTTTAAATTTTTTGTATGAAGTTGAGGAGGGATGGTGTGGAGGAGGAGATCGGAGCGGGGTTCGGGATTGGGAACACGTGTACACCCATGATGGATTCATGTTGATGTGTGGTAAAACCAATACAGTATTGTAAAGGGAAAAAAAATAATAAATTTTTAAAAAAAGGAGAAAAAAAAAAAGTAATTTTTCCATAGTAAGTGGCACTTCAAACGTTTATTCAGTTGCCTTCTCAATTAGACTAGGTGAAAAAAAAAAAAAAGTAAAAACAAACAAATCCCAAGCACATTTTTGGAGCAGATACATTCAGTTCCTCACATAAAAATCCCATAAAAAATTATACCGACTTAGGGTATGGACAAAATAGGTGGACGTGGAATGCATTCCCTTCAGACCTGCTGCTGCTGCCATTTTTAGTAAGCCTCAATTCTGTGAGAAATAGCTTAGGGTCCAAAGGAGGCTTGGCATCTCATGATTATTATAGAAGTTAAATTAACTGAGAAATCCTACAGTTCTTTAGGCAAACGGGATAAAAATGAGATTGCTTTGATCATAGCCATATTTGCCACTCCTTTTTCTCCTTTTGCGCCGTCTGCCGATTCCCAGGGCCAGCCTCTTCCCTCACCTTCCCGGGAAGGCCTGCCCTTTCTCGAGAGAGTCCTCATGCATGCTTGTATGCCAGCACAGTCATTTCCATCATCTGTGGAGGTAAATAAGATCTTTCCTTCTGTTCATTTTATCATTCTGCATCCTACCCACTGTGGGCTGCTGTTTTGTGCGGCTGCAACAATGCCACAGTGATTTGGGAATCCTTAAAGTGGCAGATGGAGAAGGCAATGGCACCCCACTCCAGTACTCTTCCCTGGAAAATCCCATGGATGGAGGAGCCTGGTAGGCTGCAGTGCATGGGGTCGCGAAGAGTGGGACACAACTGAGCAACATCTCTTTCACTTTCCTGCACTGGAGAAGGAAATGGCAACTCACTCCAGTGTTCTTGCCTGGAGAATCCCAGGGATGGGGAAGCCTGGTGGGCTGCTGTCTATGGAGTTGCACAGAGTCAGACATGACGGAAGCAACTTACCAGCAGCAGCAGCAGCAAAGTGCCAAATATGGCAGGAAGTGGACGTGAATGCTGACCTCATCTTGTCGTGTAAACTCTTAGACAGCAGAACAATGCTGCTTCCACTCTGATGTCTTATAGAGTTCTTAGGGGGAAGACGGCTCGTTTAAACATTTAAGCTTGAACCTTTCCTGAGAATTTCAGACACAAGTTCATAGAGGTTAACCTATGAGGCAAACCCATGTCCACGTATTAATATATAAAAAATATTGTGTTGAAGTCAGTTCTCTCTACCCTTAGGCTAGCTTGTCTGTCCAATTCTTTTTTCTTTCCTTTGGAAGAAATTCTCCATGATAAAGCTTCTCAATATCTCATGCAAATAGACTCTGGAAAGATAACTTCTTTCTGTCTTACAGAACATCTTAAAAATGCCTTAATTCTAACAGTAGATACAGCAGAAAAAAAGATGGCAGTTGTGTTCTAGAGGTCAAGCCTGTCCTGATGGCTTGTGTTTGTATGTTCTGCTGGATAATTGGCTTTTATATTATTAAGGGGTTGGAAAAATAATATCAAAAGGAAAATACTTTGGGATACATTAAAATTCTGTGTTAAACAATAAAGTTTTATTGGCACACAGCCTTACCCATTTGTTTACAATTTGTGGCTGCTTTCACACTACAATGGCAGAGCTCGGTAGTTGGGTTACCATATGGCCTGCCAAGCAAAATATTTACTATCTGGGCCTTTAGGGAAAATTTTTACCTACTTCTAATCCTAAGTAAAGATGGAACCACTGATTTGGATAAAGGTTTATATTGCAGAGACTGACACATTCTGATAAAGTGCTCAATAAGCGTTCAGTTCAGTTCAGTTCAGTCGCTCAGTTGTGTCTGACTCTCTGCGACCCCATGAATCGCAGCACGCCAGGCCTCCCTGTCCATTACCATCTCTCGGAGTTCACTCAGACTCAGCATCCATGGAGTCTGTGATGCCATCCAGCCATCTCATCCTCTGTCGTCCCCTTCTCCTCCTGCCTCCAGTCCCTCCCAGCATCAGAGTCTTCTCCAATGAGTCAACTCTTCGCATGAGGTGGCCAAAGTACTGGAATTTCAGCTTTAGCATCATTCCTTCCAGAGAAATCCCAGGGTTGATCTCCTTCAGAATGGACTGGTTGGACCTCCTTGCAGTCCAAGGGACTCTCAAGAGTCTTCTCCAACACCACACTTCAAAAGCATCAATTCTTCGGCACTCAGCCTTCTTCACAGTCCAACTCTCACATCCATACATGACCACTGGAAAAGCCATAGCCTTGACTAGACGGACCTTAGTTGGCAAAGTAATGTCTCTGCTTTTGAAAATGCTATCTAGGTTGACTTCCTTCCTTCACTTAACTTACAGTAGCTCATTTCTTATGAATATTTCTTATTCCCAACTTTTTCAACATATGACAACTGATTTTAAACTGTTTTATGTCAGATCAGTATCTTTTCAAGATTCCATTATAAAAGTGCATTTTAATACACTCTAATAATAGCCAAATCATATAAAGTCATTTTGAATTTTCAATTAAATGTCATACATGGTTGTTTGATAAATTGCGCCAGGAAAAGCACTTATGGATAAACGCATTTTGAAATGTTGATTTGAGGGCCAAAAGTATATTAAAGTGTATACGACAATTTCACTGTGTATTTATAGTGTTAAACACAGGCAGTGATTGTTTTTATGAGCTGATGTTTGGTTGGTGTTCTTACACTTTTGTGTTTAAAAATGTGTTCTGCAATTTTGTTACTTTATATAAATTAAATGTTCTATATAAGCTTAACTATTTTATATAATATTAACTTGATATACTTTTGTTATTTAATGTTTGTTTTCTAAACAATGAAATAAGAGTTTTCAGGCTTCTATTTTCTTTACTAAAAATAGCACATTATATATATGTATATTATAAAGGAAAAGGCGGGATGAATGATCACCATTATTATTTTTAAACATGTGTTTGTTTATTTGGCTGTACTGGGTCTTAGTTACGGCATGCTGGATCTTTTATCTTCATTGTGGATGTGAGATCTCTCAGTTGTGGCATGTGAGATCTAGTTCTCTGACCAGGGATGGGACCCATGCCCCCTGCATTGGAAATGTGGAGTCTTGGTCACTAGACCTCCAGTGAAGTCCTGATCACCATTATTTTTTTCACCTTTAATTTTTGTTTTAAAGCTATAGATATATCTTAATATTATAAAAAATTTTTATTTAGGCAAAATTCCTTGACCTTGATCATTTTGAAGATAAGGATGTACCATCTTCATTTTCACATTTCAGGGACTAGCAAAATAAGTACCTTGTCAGTGAGTTCATTAAGGAATGGCTAGATGAAATAATCATCTCTACACACTCTAGTACCCTTGCCTGGAAAATCCTATGGATTGAGGAGGACCTGGTAGGTCCATGGGGTTGCAAAGAGTTGGACACGATTGAGCAACTTCACTTTCACTTTTCACTTTCATGCATTGGAGAAGGAAATGGCAACCCACTCCAGTGTTCTTGCCTGGAGAATCCCTGGGTCAGCAGAGCCTGATAGGCTGCCGTCTATGGGGTCGCAGAGAGTTGGACACGACTGAAGCGACTTAGTAGCAGCAACAACCTTTATGCCACTACCATAATCACCCAGCAAAAGATCTTTATTTTTTAATTGATGAGATGTCTTACTCTTCTTCATCTTCACTCAGTATATGGCTTCCAGGTCCCTTGAGTGCTCCTGTTCTTCCTAGAGGAAGATACTACTTCCTAAGTATTAAAATCACAACTCCTGACAGTCGATGCTGTGGCAACACTGAAGTATGGAAAATATGCTTTACTCATTTGTTTGGAAGGATGGCATATGGCTACAAGGAAGAAAAAGCTTATGCTGTTTGTTTGCTATAATGATGGTCTTCAAACATTTTACCTTTATACCTCATTTATACATTTTTGAACATTCTTCATAGTTCAGTTCAGTTCAGTCGCTCAGTC
>SJYT01029080.1:92925-131184 GCA_006410635.1 Cephalophus harveyi | reverse complement strand
GAGAGATGGGAATACCAGACCACCTGACCTGCCTCTTGAGAAATCTGTATGCAGGTCAGGAAGCAATAGTTAGAACTGGACGTGGAACAACAGACTGGTTCCAAATAGGAAAAGGAGTACTTCAAGGCTGTATATTGTCACCCTGCTTATTTCACTTCTATGCAGAGTACATCATGAGAAACCCTGGGCTGGAAGAAGCACAAGCTGGAATCAAGATTGCCAGGAGAAATATCAATAATCTCAGATATGCAGATGACACCACCCTCATGGCAGAAAGTGAAGAGGAACTAAAAAGCGTCTTGATGAAAGTGAAAGAGGAGAGCGAAAAAGTTGGCTTAAAGCTCAACATTCAGAAAACGAAGATCATGGCATCTGGTCCCATCACTTCATGGGAAATAGATGGGGAAAGAGTGGAAACAGTGTCAGACTTTATTTTTTTGGGCTCCAAAATCACTGCAGATGGTGACTGCAGCCATGAAATTAAAAGATGCTTACTCCTTGGAAGGCCAACCTAGATAGCATATTCAAAAGCAGAGACATTACTTTGCCAACAAAGGTCTGTCTAGTCAAGGCTATGGTTTTTCCAGTGGTCATGTATGGATGTGAGAGTTGGATGGTGAAGAAAGGTGAGTGCCGAAGAATTGATGCTTTTGAACTGTGCTGTTGGAGAAGACTTTTAAAAGTCCCTTGGACTGCAAGGAGATCCAACCAGTCCATCCTAAAGAAGATCAGTCTTAGATGTTTTTTGGAAGGAATGATGCTAAAGCTGAAACTCCGGTACTTTGGCCACCTCATGAGAAGAGTTGACTCATTGGAACAGACTCTGATGCTGGGAGGGATTGGGGACAGTAGGAGAAGGGGATGACAGAGGATGAGATGGCTGGATGGCATCACCGACTCAATGGACATGAGTTTGGGTGAACTGCAGAAGTTGGTGATGGACAGGGAGGCCTGGTGTGCTGCAGGGGTCGCAAACAGTTGGACATGACTGAGCAACTGAACTGAACTGAGCATGGCTCCGCCCATCAGAACAAGACCCAGTTTTCCCCTGTCAGTCTTTCCCATCAGGAAGCTTCAATAAGCCTCTTATCCTTCTCCATCAGAATGCATACAGAAGGAAAACCACAATCACATCACATGGACCACAGCCTTGTCTAACTCAGTGCAACTATGAGCCATGCCATGTAGGTCCACCCAAGATGGACAAGTCAGGGTGGAGAGTTCTTAGAAAATGTGGTCCACTGGAAAAGGGAATGGCAAATGAGTATTCTTGCCTTGCAAACTCCACGAACAGTATGAAAAGGCAAAAAGGTCGGAAACTGAAAGATGAACTGCATGGGTTGGTAGGTGCTCAATATGCTACTGGAGATCAGTAGAGAAATAACTCCAGAAAGACTGAAGTGGGATTGGAAGGTAGTCTTCTATTCTGAGCTCCTTTCAGAAAACCAAATGATTAATTCCAACAGAAACTGCTCCCAGTTAGACCAACTGAGAGCAACACTTGATGAAAAGCATCTAGAGTTAGTCAACAGAAAATGCATCATATTCCATCAGGATAACTCAAGATCATACGTTTCTTTAATGCCCAGTCGAAGGCTGTTGCAGCTTTTCTGGGAGTTCTATTTATCCACCATGCTCATCAGACCTTGTGTCTCTGGATTTCCATTTATTTAAGGTCTTTACAGAATTCTCTTAATGAAAATTTTCAATTCCCAGGTGGAATTTAAAAGACACCTGCAACAGCTCTTTGCTCAAAGGAAGAAAAAAGTTTTGGGAAGATAGAAGTATGAAGTTGCCTGGAAAATTGTATTTTTACTTAAAAACCAAATGCACTTTTTGGCCAACCCAATACCAAGGCCAAGCAAAGATACCAGAATGAGGCAAAGATATCACACACACACACACACACACAATTACAGGCCAATATCACTGATGAGATATGCTGGACTGGATGAAGCACAAGCTGGAATCAATATTGCCGGGAGAAATATCAATAACTTCAGATATGCAGATGACACCACATTTATGGCAGAAAGTGAAGAAGAACTAAAGAGCCTCTTGATGAAAGTGAAAGAGGAGAGTGAAAAAGTTGGCTTAAAGCTCAACATTCAGAAAACTAATATCATGGCATCTGGTCCCATCACTTCATGGCAAAAAAATGGGAAACGATGGAAACAGTGGCAGACTTTATTTTTTGGTCTCTAAAATCATTTCATATGGTGCCTGCAGCCATGAAATTAAAAGATGCTTACTTCTTGGAAGAAAAGCTATGATCGACCTAGAGAGCATATTAAAAAGCATAGACGTTACTTTGCCAACAAAGGTCCATCTAGTCAAAGCTATGGTTTTCTCAGTAGTCATGTATGGATGTGAGAGTTGGACTATAAGGAAAGCTGAGCACCAAAGAATTGATGCTTTTTAACTGTGCTGTTGGAGAAAACTCTTGAGAGTCCCTTGGACTGCAAGGAGATCCAGCCAGTCCATCCTTAAGGAAATCAGTCCTGACTATGCATTGGAAGGACAGATGGTGAAGCTGAAACTCCAATAGTTTGGCCAACTGATGCGAAGAGCTGACTCATTGGTAAAGACCCTGATGCTGGGAAAGATTGAAGGCAGGAGAAGGGGACAACAGAGGATGAGATGGTTGGATGGCATCACTGACTCAATGGACATGTGTTTGAGTAAGCTCTGGGAATTGGTGATGGACAGGGAGGCCTGGTGTCCTGCAGTCCACGGGGTCGCAGAGTCGGACACGACTGAGCATCTCAGCTGAACTGAACACTGTTGTATATAGATGCCAAAATCCTCGACAACATACTAGCAAGCTGAATCCAACAACACATTAAAAGGTTCATACACCATGATCAAGTGGGATTTTTCTCAGAAATACAAGGATTCTTCAGCATATGCAAATCAGTCAGTGTGATCCACCACGTTAACAAACTGAAGATGAAAAACCATTTGATCATCTCAACATATGCAGAAAAAGCTTTTAACAAAATTCACCCATTTATGATAAAAACTACCTGGAAAGTGGACTTAGAGGAAACCTACCTCAACATAATAAAGGCCATAAACAACAAACCTAGAGTTGACATCATACTCAATGGTGAAAATGTGCAATCATTTCCTCTAAGATGAGGAGCAAAACAAGGATGTCCACTCTCATCACTCTTATTCAACAGAGTTTTGGAAGTCGTAGCCACATCTATCAGATAAGTAAAAGAAAAATAAGAAATCCAAATTGGAAAAGAATAAGTTAAACTGTCAACTTTTAGTAAATGATATGTATGATGCTATACATAGAAAATCCTAAAGATGCTATTGGAAAACTATTAGAGTTCATTAGTAAATTTAGTGAAGTTTTAGGTTACAAAATTAACACACAAAAATCTCTTGGATTTGTATACACTAACAATGAAAGATCTGAAAGCAATATTAAGTAAGCAATCCCATTTACCATTGCATCGAAAAGAATAAAATATCTATCTAGGAATAAACCTAGTTAAGGAGGCAAAAAACATGTACTCAGAAAACTACAAGATACTGATGACAAAAATGAAAGATGACACAGAGAGACATACCTTGTTCTTGGACTGGGACAATCAATATTGTGAAAATGTGAATATTGTGAATATACTACTCAAAGTAATCAACAGATTCAATGCAAGTGCTATCAAATTACCAAGGACATTTTTCATAGAATTAGAACAACAAGTTTTAATTTTGTATGGAATCACACACACACAAAAACCCCTGAATAGCAAAAGCAATTTTAAGAAAGAAGAATGGAGCTAGAGTTATTTGGCTCACTGACTTCAGACTATATTACAAAACAACGGTAATAAAGATGATATGGTAATGACTCAAAAACAGAAATATAGATCAATGGAACATGATAGAAAGTCCAAAGAGAAACCTATATAACCATGGTCACCTAATCTATGACAAAGAAGGCAAGAATATACAGTGGAGAAAAGACAGTCTCTTCAATATGTGGTACTGTGAAAACTGGACAACTGCATTCAAAAGAGGGCTTCCAAGTTGGCTCAGTGGTAAAGAATCTGCCTGCCAATGCAGGAAATGTGGGTTCAGTCCCTGGGTCACGAAGATCCTCTGGAAGAGGCAGTTGCAACCCACTCCAGTATTCTTGCCTGGGAAATCGCATGGACAGAGGAGCCTGGCTGGCTGTAGTCCATGAGTCACAAAAAGTCGGACACAACCTCGTGACTAAACAACAGCATACAAAAGAATGAAATTAGAACACTAATACCATACATAAAGATAAAATGAAAATTGCTTAAAGCTCTGACTGTAAGGTCAGATACTATAAAATTCTTAGAGGAAAATACAGGCAGAACATACTCTAACATAAATCACAGTGAGATCTGTTTCTATCCACAACCTAGAGTATGAAAATAAAAACAAAACAAATGGGACCTAATTAAACTTAAAAGCTTTTGCATCGGAGAAGGCAATGGCAACCCACTCCAGTACTCTGCCTGGAAAATCCCATGAACGGAGGAGCCTGGTAGGCTGCTGTCCATGGGATCGCAAAGAGTCGGACACGTCAGAGCTACTTCACTTTCACTTTTCACTTTGATGCATTGGAGAAGGAAATGGCAACCCACTCCAGTGTTCTTGCTTGGAGAACCCCAGGGATGGCAGAGCCTGGTGGGCTGCCATCTGTGGGGTCGCACAGAGTCAGACATGACTGAAGTGACTTAGCAGCAGCAGCAGCAGCTTTTGCATAGCTGCTGAAGTTGCAAAGGAGATCATAAACAAAGTGAAAAGACAACCATCATGATGGGAGAAAATATTTGCAAATGAAGCATCCAAAAAAGCATTAATCTCTCAAATAGGCAAACAACTCATGCAACTCAATCTGAAAAAAAACCCAACAACCCAATCAAAAAATGGGTGGAAGACCTAAATAGCGATTTCTCTAAAGAAGGATATAGATAGTCTACAAACACATGAAAAGATGTTCAACATCACTAATTATGAGAAAAATGAAGATCAGCTGCGTTGAGGTACCACCTCACACCAATCAGAGTGGTCATTGTCAAAAATTCTAAACACAATAAATGCTGGAGAGGGTGTGTAGAAAAGGGAACTGTCTTACACTGTTTGTGGGAATGTAAATTGGTACAACCCTATGGAGAACAGTATGGAGGTTCCTTAAAAAAACTAAAAGTAGAGCTACCATATGACCCAGCAGTCCCAGTCCTATGCATGTGTCTGGAAAACCATAATTTGAAAGAATGAAGGCACTCATGTTAATTGCAGCACTACTTAAAATAGCCAGCACTTGGAAGCAACCTAAATGTCCATGAATAGAGGAATGGATAAAGAAGATGTGGTACATATATACAATAGAATATTACTCAGTCATAAAGAGGAATGAACTAGTAACATTTGCAGAGACATGGATGGACCTAGAGACTGTTATACAGAGTGAAGTAAGGCAGAAAGAGAAAAACAAATATCATATCATATCCCTTATATGCAGAATCTAGAAGAATCGTAGAGATGAACTTATTTGCAAAGGAGAAACAAGATTCACAGACACAGAGAACAAACTTATGGTTACTAAGATGGAAAGGGGGTTTGGAATGAATTGGGAGATTGGGACTGACATATATACACTATTATGTATAAAATGGATAACTAATGAGAAGGAAATGGCAACCAACTCCAATATTCTTGCCTGGAAAATACCACGGACAGAGGAGTCTGGTGGGCTACAGTCCATGGGGTTGTATAGAGTCAGACACGTCTGAATTGACTAAGCAAACAATGAGAAACTACTGAATACCGCAGGGAACTCTCCTCAGGGCTCTGTGGCGACCTAAGTGGGAAGAAAATCTAAAAAAGCATGGATATATCTTTACCCATGACTGATTTACTTTCCTGAACAGCAAGAAACTAACACAGCATCGTAAAGCAACTATACTCCAGTAAAAATTAATAAAAATACTATATATATATATATATATATATATATATAGTATTATATATATACATATCTTTGATACCTACTTACCTAATGTGGATTCATTGCTTGGCCCTGGATGTAAAAAGAGGGCAATGCCAAAGAGACAAAATCCCAAAAGTTCTCAGATTGCAAATTAAATATTGAATGCTGGGTGCTGTGCTGTGCTTGGTTGCTCAGTCGTGTCTGATTCTTTGTGACCCCATGTACTGTAGCCCACCAGACTCTTCTGTCCATGGGAATTCTCCAGGCAAGAATATGGGAGTGGGTTGCCATGCCCTCCTCCAGGTATCTTCTCAATCCAGGGATCAAACCCAGGTCTCCAGCATTGCAGGTGGACTCTTTACTGTCTTAGCCACCAGGAAAGTCCAAATACTGACTAATCACTGTGTATTCAATAACCTCAGATAAGCAGATGACACCACCCTTATGGCAGAAAGTGAAGAGGAACTAAAAAGCATCTTGATGAAAGTGAAAGAGGCAAGTGAAAAAGTTGGCTTAAAGCTCAACATTCAGGAAACGAAGATCATGGCATCTGGTCCCATCACTTCATGGGAAATAGATGGGGAAACAGTGTCAGACTTTATTTTTTGGGGGCTCCAAAATCACTGCAGATGGTGACTGCAGCCATGAAATTAAAAAGACACTTACTTCTTGGAAGGAAAGTTATGACCAACCTAGATAGCATATTGGAAAGCAGAGATATTACTTTGCCAACAAAGGTCCGTCTAGTCAAGGCTATGGTTTTTCCAGTGGTCATGTATGGATGTGAGAGTTGGACAGTGAAGAAAGCTGAGGGCTGAAGAATTGATGCTTTTGAACTGTGTTGTTGGAGAAGACTCTTGAGAGTCCCTTGGACTGCAAGGAGATTCAACCAGTCCATCTTAAAGGAGACCAGTCCTGGGTGTTCATTGGAAGGACTGATGCTGAAGTTGAACCTCCAATACTTTGGCCACCTCATGTGAAGAGCTGACTCATTGGAAAAGACTCTGATACTGGAAGGGATTGGGGGCAGGAGGAGAAGGGGACAACAGAGGATGAGATGGTTGGATGGGATCACTGACCCAATGCACATGAGTTTGGGTGAACTCTGGAAGTTGGTGATGGACAGGGAGGCCTGGCGTGCTGCAATTCATGGGTTTGCAAAGTGTCAGACATGACTGAGTGACTGAACTGAACTGAACTGATTTAGAATTGTGCTTAGATGTGTGTAAGCAAAAGACATAAAAGGAGGTTACGAGACCTATTCTATTTAGTAGAATAAGTCCTGACAGAACACTCACTTCCCTAGAAAAATCTCACTGTCCTTTTTATACTTTGGGGCATCCATGTAAAAATTTGTCATAATAGCTACATTACAAGTGTTAAAATTCTGTTCATTTATTCTGATAAGATCTATAATTCAGAGGCTTTCTTGACTAAGGGGATCACTTAAGTGTCATAATTAGAGAATATAATTGCATTCATGATCCTATATTGAATAAAGTTTACCTGGTAAAGATCGACTGAGTTTCATTAAGACAAAGTATTTAGATTCTGTGCTCTCAGATACCATTTTCTCAAGTATGCATTTGCTTTTACAAGCTCACAATCTTGCTTCTAAGAAGAGTTGCCAGTGACATGTTTAAGAGACCCATTTTAACAGAAAAAGTTACAAAGCCAAGTAAGTTTAATTGCATGTCACCTCTTGGTTTTGACAAAATATAATGGCACAAGTTGCTAGTAAACTTAATTATGTAGATTTATTTTAGCTTAACAAAATACATGCTATATAGAGTAAGTGGTTAGCTACAAGCCAAGTTTTAACTTGATACTTTTATTTTATGGTGAAAATGCTCATGAAAAAAAAGATTTAAATTAATGAACTTTACCAGTATTGTTGTCAAAAGAGGTTTTATACTGGAAAAAATACCTTACTGTGGTTCAAGGGAAAACATTAACTACGTCTTTTCAATGTTTAGGCCAAAATTTGCTGAAGATACTACAACTCCTTGTTTGGCTTTGTTTCTCTGCCAAGATGCCTCAGAATTGCCACAGTTACCCCCTAACTTCTAGAGCTCAAGTTTTTCCAAATCCTTTTTTAGAGTGATATATTCTATAGGGACAGAGTTTGTTAGCTAAATGAAGATTCACGATTTTTGATGACACCCCAGCCTCCGTTTCTTCCCGAAGTTAATTTTTGCCATTTCCTTCGTTTCATTACCCTTTCTTCATGCACTCCCCCGCCCCCCCGCCAAAAAAAAAAAAAATCTTGGAGGTATATTTGGCTTTTCATTGTCTTTTAGTAACTCCAAGTCACCAGACCCTACATAGTCTTTCTGAAATATTTTCTGCCATCAGTGCTTTTTGTTCATTCTTGTTTCTGTCGCCTTAGTCCACTTTTTTATATCCAGACAGATGCAACTGACTTTTCCTCGATTTCCTGCTCCTTCCTCTCTTCCACCAACTCATTACATATGATTAATATTATTAAGATATATATTTTATTAGTGCCCTTGTCCATGTTCCTATATAATCTAGGAAAAATTCAAACCCTTATCATGGTGTGTAACCTCTTCCAATCTTTCTCTATCAATCCAGCTTCATTTTCTTTCTAGCCCAGCTTGTCATCATCTCCTGACCATGGCATATTCAGCTTTGAGTTCATAGTGTTCTTATTTCCTATTATTTCTTCTCCTTAATCATATCTTTTTTAACTTTCATGACTCAGATTAAATCCTAACTTCTTTACACAGCTTCTTTAAGTCTCCAAGCTCCAATTTATCAATTGTTCAAGCTGAAAGTAATCTCAGAAACTATGTAAACACACCTCGGCATTGTACACAAGGAACTGAGTTCCAGAAAGGTTTACTAACTAGTTGGAGGCAAAATTGTGATATGAGCCCATTCATGTTCCTTCCTTTTATTTTGTTTCCTGGCTTCCCTGATGGCTCAGATGGTAAAGCGTCTGCCTGCAATGCGGGAGACCCGGGTTTGATCCCTGGGTGGGTAAGATCCCCTGGAGAAGGAAATGGCAACCCACTCGAGTACTCTTCCCTGGAAAATTCCATGGACACAGGAGCCTTGTAGGCTACAGTCCATGGAGTCGGCAAGGAGTCGGACACGACCGAGCAACTTCACTTCTAGTGAAATTTTAGTATTTAAGAATTATGTATCTTTTTATTTGTTGAGTAGCAGTATAGTCTTTTGCATTATTGCCGAGCTATATTTCATCTGTATCTATTTGTTCTTACTTTCTATTGTATAATCTCTGAGAAATAAAGGACTGCCTGTCACATGTATTTCCCTGCTAAGCATATCTGAGCAACTGTATATACTTACTGGTTGAAAGATTTAGTGTACTCTTTAAAATAGATGTAAACTTATTTCTAATGAGGGCCCGCTTTTGTTGTTGTTATCGTGTTCAAGTTGAACATTAAATCATATTTTATTCCTAAAGAAAAACTAACCATTTAGATATTCAGCATTTAGCTAAGCAGTGTAGCAAAGGGAATGGAGATTAAATTAGGGTTAGAGGTAAAATTCAGATATTTAGACTAAGAAATAAAGCCCTATACCTTGTCAGTTCAGTTGCATAGTCGTGTCCGACTATTTGTGACCCCATGGACTGCAGCATGCCAGGCTTCCCAGTCCATCACCAACTCCCGGAGCTTGCCCAAACTCATGTCCATTGAATCAGTATGCCATTCAACCATCTCATCCTCTGTCGTTCCTTTCTGTTCCTGCCTTCAGTCTTTCCCAGCATCAGGGTCTTTTCCAATGAGTCAGTTCTTCACATCAGGTGGCCAAAGTATTGGACCTTCAGCTTCAGCATCAGTCCTTTCAATGAATAGTCAGGACTGATTTTCTTTAGGGTTGATTGGTTTAATCTCTGCAGTCCAGGGGACTCTCAAGAGACTTCTCCAGCACCACAGTTCAAAAGCATCAATTCTTCAGCACTCAGCTTTCTTTACAGTCCAACTCTCACATCCATACATGACTACTGTAAAAACCATAGCTTTGACTATATGGACCTTTCTTGCCAAAGTAATGTCTCTGCTTTTTAATATGCTTTCTAGGTTGGACATAGCAATTAAAAGATAATTGCTAAAATAAAATTAAGATGAAATGTTTTGTCAGATTGTTTCCCTAATCATTTTTATATATTTGATTAATATTGTTGGATTAAAGGGAAATATTAATATATACATAGCAATGGTATTATTCCTTTGATAAGTAAGAGATATTTTACCTTTATTTTTCTCTCTGTAAGGCTGGTTTGTGGTTACACCTTTTGAGGAATCAGGAATATTTAACTACCTGGCCAAGCTTTTGAACTCTAGAGACATAGTTAATATCTAGCTAATCTGAAATGAAAGATATTCTTCTTGACCTATTAGATGCCAACTCTTCATATTATTTCCATGTTGAGGCAAGTCAAAATTTATCTATAAATTAGTAAAATCTAAATTTAACAACTCAGCATACATTTTAAATTTAGTATGAAACATTTTCTCTCATTAAGTACCACCTTTCTGATGAGCAACAGTGATGGTAATGCAAAGTCAGTGGGACAAAACTTAAATTTTTAAAATGCCATTTACCATCCTGAAAAAGTCAGCATACAGCATTACATTTCTCACTTTCTGTAAGTCTTGGAAAGACATGATATTTTCCTGGTTTCGTCAACAGTGAAAATGCCTTCACACAGGCCTGTGAAGCTGATGACATTGTAGTGAAAGCTCTCTAAACACTAATTGGAAATTAAAAAAAAAATCTTGACAACACCTCACTACATCATAGTTATGTTTCATCACCTTAGACATTCATTATCACTCACCACATACACATATTTTAATGGGAAAGGTTATTTAGAATTGCTTTATATTGCAGAGTCAAGATATTTCTCTTTTATAATATTGTTGAATTATTTATGCATGACTAACAACTTGTGATATCAAGTTGTAATTTTATATATATCTCATTGTGCAAAACAAATGGAAGCCCCTATTTTTCAAAGAAATTCTTCAAAGAAGTTTCTTCCCAAAAATAAATAAATAAAAGACATACATTTCCTTATAACATTAAGAGAAAAAAATCTGAAGTTTTTTCAGGTTTATGTAACTTATGCGGGAGACCTGGGTTTGATCCCTGGGTCGGGAAGATCCCCTGGAGAAGGAAATGGCAACCCACTCCAGTATTCTTGCCTGGAAAATGCCATGGACAGAGGAGCCTGGTTGGCTACTGTCCATGGGGTCACAAAGAGTTGGACACGACTGAGTGACTTCACTATGTAACTTATTAGAAGATCAACTCTATCCACATGAGTTTAACTTTCTTACTATTTAAAAAATAGAAATATTTGTGGACATTTTAGTAGTTATCTGATGATTAATGTGGGCTTCCCGGGTGGCTCAGCAGGTAAAGAACCTGCTTGCAAATGTAGAAGTCTCAGGAGACACGGGTTTGATCCCTGAGTAGGGAAGATCCCCAAGAGGAGGGCATGGCAACTGACTCCAGTATTCTTACTGGGGGAAATCCCATGAACAAAGGAGCCTGGCAAACTATGGTCCATGGGGTTGCAAAGAGTCTGACATGACTGACACAGCTGAACACATGATTATTATTGGAAACTTTTGAAAGAGATACATAGAATGCATTTCAATATTTGAATTCAAAGAATAACAACAAGACAGAAATAATGCTTTAGTTTGTACAAGGAACTATAAGGAATTTGAAATATGCTAAGGAAAACTAAGATCACTTCATGGCAAATAGAAGAGGAAAAATTGGAAACAGTGACAGATTTTATTTTCTTGTGCTCCAAAATCACTGCGGACGGTGTCTGTAGCCATGAAATTAAAAGACACTTGCTCCTTGGAGGGAAAGCTATGACAAAATTAGACAGCATATGAAAAAGCAGAGATAGCACTTCACCAAATAAGATCTGTACAGTCAAAGCTATGATTTTTCCAGTAGTCATGTACAGGTGTGAGCACTGGACCATAAAGAAGGCTGAGCACCAAAGAATTTATCCTTTTGCACTGTGGTGCTGGAGAAGACTCCTGTGAGTCCCTTGGACTGCAAGATCAAACCAGTCTGTCCTGAAGGAAAGCAATCCTGAATAGTCATTGGAAGGACTGATGCTGAAGTTGGAGCTCTCATACTTTGGGTTCCTAATGTGAAGAGCTGACTCACTGGGAAAGACTCTGATGCTGGGAAAGATTGCGAGCAGGAGGAGAAGGACGCAACAGAGGACAAGTTGGTTGGATAGCATCATTGACTCAATGGACATGAATTTGAGCAAACTCTGGAAGATACTGAAGGAAAGGGAAGCCTGGCATGCTACAGTCCAGGGGATCACAAAGAGTTGGACACAACTTAGTGACTGAACAACCACAGCAGTAACAGAACTCTAGTTAACTTCCCTCTGCTTAATTTTACCTTTTAACCCACAAAGCATTATATCAAGTGCTCTTGCAACATTGTAAACAAGACAGAGAAAGCCTCAATTTGTACATGATTCATAAAGTTTATAAGAAATATTAAATGCTAAATACACATTATAATACAATTAAATGTCAAATATATGCAATAGAGTGTACACATTAGTATGGGCAATATATTTAGCTTCAGTATTTGCTCTTTAGCTTTAAGTTTTTTTCTGGCTTCATAGAATCCTTTCCTTTGGATAACTTTAGAATAACCACATTGTATATGGAGACTAAAGGAAATCACTTCCCTGGTCTTCTCATAAAGTATGTGTAGAAGATATCACATAGACATGATATGACATGTTCTAATCCATAATACTGCTTTAGTTCAGTTCAGTCACTCAGTTGTGTCTGACTCTTGGTGACCCCATGAATCGCAGCACGCACCCAGGCTAATATTCCATCTCTTTTCTGCTCATTCATTTGTATAGTCACTCACTTCTTCACAACAACTGTAGCTGTATCAATGTGTGGCACTACTACCCTTCTTAAAATGTTGGAAGTGTCTAAGTCAGGCTCCTAATTCTTCACTTCTACCCATGCAATTAGAAATTTGTGACCTGGAAGTAAAAATGTGCTAATGATGCATAGTCTCCAACTATTTTATTAACCAAATCAAGTTAGAAATACTACATAATGGTAGCTGTTGTTCACTGAGTGCTTTCTATGTACATGGCATCTAGTTCAGTTGCTCAGTTGTGTCTGACTCTTTGCGACCCCCACGAGTTGCAGCACGCCAGGCCTCCCTGTCCATCACCAACTCCCAGAGTTCACTCAAACTCATGTCCATCGAGTCGGTGATGCCATCCAGCCATCTCATCCTCTGACATCCCCTTCTCCTCCTGCCCTCAATCCCTCCCAGCATCAGAGTCTTTTCCAATGAGTCAACTCTTCGCATGAGGTGGCCAAAGTACTGGAGTTTCAGCTTTAGCATCATTCCTTCCAAAGCACACCTAGGACCGATCTCCTTTAGAATGAACTGGTTGGATCTCCTTGCAGTCCAAGGGACTCTCAAGAGTCTTCTCCAACACCACAGTTCAAAAGCATCAATTCTTCGGCACTCAGCTTTCTTCACAGTCCAACTCTCACATCCATACATGACCACTGGAAAAACCATAGCCTTGACTAGACGAACCTTTGTTGGCAAAGTAATGTCTCTGCTTTTGAATATGATATCTAGGTTGGTCATAACTTTCCTTCTAAGGAGTAAGCGTCTTTTAATTTCATGGCTGCAGTCACCATCTGCAGTGATTTTGGAGCCCCCCAAAATAAAAGTCTGACACTGTTTCCACTGTTCCTCCATCTATTTCCCATGAAGTGATGGGACCAGATGCCATGATCTTCTTTTTCTGAATGTTGAGCTTTAAGCCAACTTTTTCACTTTCTTCTTTCAGTTTCATCAAGAGGCTTTTTAGTTCCTCTTCACTTTCTGCCATAAGGGTGGTGTCATCTGCATATCTGAGGTTATTGATATTTCTCCCGGCAATCTTGATTCCAGCTTGTGCTTCTTCCAGTCCAACCTTTCTCGTGATGTACTCTGCATATAAGTTAAATAAGCAGGGTACAATATACAGCCTTGACGTACTCCTTTTCCTATTTGGAACCAGTCTGTTGTTCCATGTTCAGTTCTAACTGTTGCTTCCTGACCTGCATATAGGTTTCTCAAGAGGCAGGTCAGGTGGTCTGGTATTTGCATCTCTTGAAGAATTTTCCACAGTTTATTGTGATCCACACAGTCAAAGGCTTTGGCATAGTCAAGAAAGCAGAAGTAGATGTTTTTTCTGGAACTCTCTTGCTTTTTCCACGATCCAGCAGATGTTGGCAATTTGATCTCTGGTTCCTCTGCCTTTTCTGAAACCATCTTGAACATCTGAGTAATGAATAATTCCTCAAGCTTGTGGGAAAAAAACTGACAGCCTAACCATGGTACAAGTAAATATGAGAATTGGTTTTAAACTTATTTAATCAATAAATGACAATTTGTTTCAGTTAACATTTCTTTGAAAGCCAGCCAACTAGTGGCAGTGTTACACCTTCAGAGTTAGCTAGTTGGTGGTAGACTTATCCTAGTGAATTTATTAATTTTTTTTAAAAGTTTGTATTGGAGTGTAGTTGATGTTATGTTAGTTTCAGGTGTATAGCAAAGTGATTCAGTTATACATATACATGTATGTATTCTTTTTCAAATTATTTCCCCAATTAGATTATTACAGAATACTGAGCAGTGTTCCCTGTGCCATACAGTATAGCTCCTTATTAGTTATCCATTTTAAATACAGCAGTGTGTACATCTGAATAGATTTTTAAACTTGATATTGACTCTTACCCAGATAACACAAACAACACTTCCAAGGCTGGTGTTAATCGCTCTTGCCTCAAAAACTAAAGTATCCTCTAATCAAGAATTTCTCAAATATCCTAAAAAGATTCAACAGTTTGCTTTACTCATTGAGTGTGTATCTGGCCATCATAGACCTTCCTCATTTCATGATAAAATATATTATTCACCTTTTCCATTTCTGATAGTTAGTGGCGTTCTCTTCCTATGACCAAGTGTTAAATAATTTAATTCTCTTATTAGTTCTGTGAAGTAGATTCCATTATTACCTCCATTTTAGAAGTAGGAAACTGAGATACAAGAAACTTAAAGAATTTTCTCAAGACTACAACTACTCAAGTGTATACAGCTGGTAAGAGTCCAAGCAATCTGACTCAGAGCCTAGACTTCTAACAACATTGCTGTTCTGCCTTTTACACTTTGTTAAAGAGGCCTAGAAAAGTTCCTGTAGTCTTTCACAGACTAGAAAAAGAAGTTAAATTTTAGAAAAGTGACTGCTGTGTTTTTCTCCTTCACTTTTAGCAGTTTGAAACAAGAATGACATACAAGGATGTGGATAAAAAGTGAAGCATTTTAACGTATTATTTGGTGGCTTGTAAAATATGAACTCATCAAAATATGGTTTGTGTGTAGCTGAAGAGCTACTTGGTGAATAACCTCATGCTCCATTTGTGAACATTTCTTTCTTATAGAAAAAAATCTCCTATGATTGCTGCAGACACAAACCTTAATTCTACTGTGCCTTTTTTCTTTTTCAGGGCTGTTTAGCTGGAAGTATGTGGTACCTGAGTACTACCTGTTCAGCCAAAATTGTATAGGCTAAACAGTATTTCCTCAGTGGAGAAGTGAACATTTATTAGAAGAGGCCAGGGAGTTTAGTACTTCATAATTGAGTGACTATCAATTAAAATAATGTTAGTACATACTGAAGTACTACTAGAAGTTTCTTGGTGGTAGGTACATGATATTAAGCTATTAATGATGCAAAAAAACACAACACCGTGTAGTTATAGAGCGGGAGGCTGTGATTACTGTGAGTTTCTCCAATAGGCATCAAAATATTAAAATTAAAAAAACAGCTGTTATAAAGAAGTCTTAAAACTCAACGATAAAAAGCAAACAACCTAATTATTAAATGGACAAAATTCTAAAACGATGCTTCATCAAAGGAGATATACAGATAGCATAAAAGCATATGAAAAGATGCTCAACATCATTTGTCATTAGGGAATTGTGAAAATTACTCAGTATCTGACATTCAAGAAAAATTCAATTGGTTTAACTGCTTCATGTGTTTCTAAATCATATTTTCCCTTTACGTAGTTCCCAGCTGAATTTTACATTCTCTGAGTGATAATGTTAATATACCTTTTTTGAGATGTAAATGTGTTGCAGAGTACTCCGTACATCATAGGTATGTAATAAATGTTGGCTTAAAGTATATTTTTTGTAGAAAATATATAGTTTCTTTTATCCAGCCTGAAAATCTCTGACTTAGGTTGAATTGTTTAGTTCATTTACATTTAATGTAATTATTAGTATGGTTGGGTTTAAGTTTATCATCTTTGTTTTCTATCTCTTATTTTTTCTGATTTTTTGTTTAAATTTTATATTTTTTATATTCTGCTTTCTCTTTTTACTTTTTAACCAATGTAATACTGTAAGCATTACAGTATACATTCCTAATTCATTAAAGTGTGACTAATATGAATATTTTACCAGTTACTCTAAAATGTGAATACTGGGCTTCCCTGGTGGCTCAGATGGTAAATAATCTGCCTGCAATGTGGGAGACCTGAGTTATATCCCTGGGTTGGGATGATGCCCTGGAGAAGGGAATGGCAACCCCCTCCAGTATTCTTGCCTGGAAAATCTCATGGCAGAGGTTTCTGGCAGGCTACAGTCCATGGGATCAAAAAGAGTTGGACATGACTGAGACTGAGCGCCTAACACTTTCCCTAACAATAATAATATTTTCCATTTACCCTCATTCATTATGTTAACAGTTCTCATATTGTTGTTGAACCCATATTTGTGTGCCCTGAGTACAGTGAGGCTAAACAAGCAGAAATGTCAGAGTTTGAGCAGAGAAAGTTTTATTGCAAGGGCAAAACAGAGAATGGGCTGTTCATGTTCAAAAGACTAAGGAAGCTCTAAGTAAGTGAAGTCAGTCGGTCATGTTCGACTCTTTGTGACCCCATGGACTGTAGCCTACCAGGCTCCTCAGTCCGTGGAATTTTCCAGGCAAAAGTACTGGGGTGGCTTGCCATTTCCTTCTCCAGGGGATCTTCCCAACCCAGGGATTGAACCCAGGTCTCCCGCATTTCAGGCAGACGCTTTACCCTAGGAGGCTGAAAATATTTTCCCCACAAACAAGAAATAGGGGAACTCAGAGAGGCTTTTTTACCTGGAAGGACCCCTCGGGATCTTGCTTGGTTTCAATATATTTTACTTTTTCAGTATATTTTACATATCTCCATTGAGCTGTTAGTTTCATAACAGCCTCTTTGTAATCTTATGTTAGATATCAGCTGAGAACCCTCAGTCCTCAGTCAATGACATGTGAGAAACCCTCAATCAAACTTCTCAGGCTCCTTTTTACACAGCTTCTGCCTCTCTGAAATTCTAGTCATTTCAGTAGCCCCGAAGTGTAATCTCTGCTGGCTTAGCTCAGCAAGACCACTGTCTTAACGTAGGCATCATTTTCTTGCACTGTGGTTTGAAAAAGTGCTTTCAGGTAGAAAGTCTGACCACTCACATGGGTGGGAAAATTTTAAAAGTGCATTTTAAATGAGACTATGTTTTAATGGTGAAAGGTCAATGAAATGCAAACTTCTGATAAAAATGCCACCACCAGTCATGTTAATGTTCTCTTCATTGTGAAATGAGATAAGTTTTAGGTTTCATAAATTACTTTTTCTCTCTTGGTGCTGGCATGGGATCTTAAGTCACAAGGTAGATAAAATTCAACACAAGTAATAAAGTTCTGTGCTTTTGGTAACATAAACTTAATAGAGAAATTTTGAAAAGTTAAATAGAAGCCAGAAAATAGAAACCTAAGGAAATGTTAAAAAGTTAGAAATATTAGAAATAATCTTGCACATAATTCCTTGCACATAATTTCCTATCAAGCTATACAACTCGGCTCTTGATGAGCTGAGATCTTTTTAGTACTTAGTACTGTTAAATTAATTGAAAACTAAAACATAATGCCACTAAATTAAAAAAAAAACATCTTTATCATCTGATCATGATCAGAAATACTGTGGGGATTTCTGTGGATTTTACATAGAGGTAAAAGAATTATTTCCACAGAATGAGTTTGAGATGGAAATATTGGGAGACAAAAAAAAATGTGTTTGTAATTGTACCTCAAGAGTACTGTTTACTCAGTATAAGACTTACATAAGAAATCAATAATGTACTTTTATTAGAAGTAGTAGCAGTGGTGGCTCAGAGGTTAAAGCGTCTGACTCAGAGGTTAAAGCATCTGCCTCCAGTGCAGGAGACCTGGGTTCGATCTCTGGGTCGGGAAGATCCCTAGAGAAGGAAATGGCAACCCACTCCAGTATTCTTGCCTGGAGAATCCCATGGACGTAGGAGCCTGGTAGGCTACAGTCCACGGGGTCGCAAAGAGTTGGACATGACTGAGCGACTTCACCTTACCTCACCTTAGCAGTAGTATTATCGAACTCAAATTTAGTTATTTGCCACTCAAAAGCCAATACTTGAGAGGCAAGTGTTGGTTGGAAAAAGACCTCTCTATCCAGGAGGTCAGCAACTTAGGGGGAAGGTGGACTCATGTCCAGATAGCAACTCCGAAGATGCTGCTCAACCATGAAAACTTTCAAAGGGAGAATCGTGTGGAGAGTGGAGTGGGGTCAGAATCTTCGTTATCTTCTCCTGTATGCAGTCTTTCTTCTGATGGTGGTGAGGTGTGCCACCTGGGTGGGGTGCTTAAAGGCATTATTATGTATATTCCTTAATAAGGAACCAGGACCCTTCCCAACATCAGCACTGATACTGCTTGACTTCTCCCCCTTTGTTTCTGCATTCCCTCCCTTACTTGATAGGCAGCTGTTTGAATCTGCCTCTTGGAACTCAGAGGAGGTCAAAGAGGCTAAAGGAAGTCTATATCCTATAAACAGGAAATAGGAGACACAGAAAAGATGATACTTAGGAGGGTCCCATAGTGTCCTTCTGTCTTTCAGTAATGGTGGTAGTAGTAATGAGAGTAGTATTTGATGAACCTGGTTGATGTTCCTAAGGGGGAGATTAAAGTATGAACTTCAGATTAAAAAAAAAATAGTAAAATTGAAATATTTTTCAAATAAAGTGACCTTTTTCTTAGTTTCTGTCTCTAATACTCAATGATGCCCTCACTAATCCTAACATTTATAAAATAATACAGATTTACTCTTGATATTACCATAAATATTTGAAACTGCCATGGAATGGACTGCTTCAATCTCACTTTTTAGACAGACTGTGATTGCATACATTTTTAAAGTTCCCAACATACTTTCACATTCACTTTCCAACAATTGTATGTAAATTACTAATTTCTTCTGCTGAGATCCCTTCCTCTCCACCTCAAAATGAAATCTGTTATTTGACCACAATATTTTTTCTAATGGAACCAGTGGCCATTCATAAGTGTTAAGTGTTAATGATCAAGGTGGGACCCTTTTCCATGTAAATGCCTATTGATCATTACATTTCGTATGTTAGCTAGTCAATTGCTATTAAACAAGGAAAATCATGCTCAAAGTTCTCTGTTTTTAAGTAGTTGTAAATTTATGGGTTAGGGAAGTTCTATTTAGTAGAATCAAGGTCTGCCAACTTTTTATTTTATCAAGGTACAGTTGATTTATAATATTGTGTTATTTCCACTGCACAGCAAAGTAATCCAGTTATACATATATATTTTTTTCATATTCTTTTCCATTATGATTTATCATAGGATATAAATACAGTTACCTGTATTATATAACAGGACCTTGTTTTTTTCATCCTGTGTATTAGTTTGCATCTGCAATTCTCATTCCTTCCCTCCTACCCCCTTCCTTCACAAACCAAAAGTCTGTTCTCTGTGTCTGTAAGTCTGTTTCTGTTTTGTAGATATGTTCATTTGTGTCATATTTTAGATTCCACATATGAGTAATATCATATGGTATTTGTCAAGATCTGCCAACTTTAATAATATTTTTTCATCAGGAAAATGGGGCCAAGATGGTATAAAGAAACTATACATAGAATTTTCACAGTAAATTAAAGTATCAGCAGGAGTAACTTATTGAGAAATCTCTAGTAAGCTATATTGTTTAATATCATAAATGGTTAAAAGCACATATATATATTTTTAAATGATGGATAACAGTACATCTATAGTGTGTACCTTCATTAGGATTTAAAAACCGAGGAACTTTAGACTTTAGTGCCTCCTTTATTTCATCTTCCTTCCGGATATATTTTTTTTTCAATTGTTAGTCTCTGCAAAGTACATCATATAAAAAAACCTAGTAAGAACATGCAAGTATTCATTAGATGTCTGGAGGAGTAAATACAAAGAAATGTTTTCAATGAATACAAAATAGGAAATGTTGCTTTTGTTTTCCTTATTTCACTGTAAGGAACCCACACCACTGAACAAATTTTAAATGCTATTTATCTTCATGTTTCAGAGCTCCAAACGGAAAAATTTTTTTTTTAATTTCAATCTGACTGACAGGTGTAATCAATAATAATAGGTTTGCTTTGATTTTAACTTCACATTAAATGATACATTCTTTACTTGATGTATCCTTTAGCCTTCTGTTACCTAGTACTCTGTTAAAACAGGAACTATGCAAGCAATTTCAGTGGATACAGGAAGTTGCTGTGCTTTTATTATATTTGGCATGGTTTCTGCATTCATAACTGAAACCTTTGCTACTATTTCCATGCATTATATCATCTAAAGTGCTCAGTCCTCTGCCTGTTCCATTTCTCATATTTTGTTGCTTTTTCTAGTTATTTCCTAAGAAAACAACCATCAACTTTGCCTTTGCCTCGGAAACTCAAAAGCATAACTCCTGGTGTCAAGTGCCTAATCTACAATCTGGCCTTGGGTTATTCATGTTACATCTTCTAATGTCCATTTTCATCACATTGAAACATGTATATTACCATATGTGAAATAGATTCCCAATCCAGGTTTGATACATGAGACAGGGTGCTCAGGGCTGGTGCACTGGGATGACTCTGAGGGATAGGATGGGGTGGGAGGTGGGAGGAGGGTTCAGGATGGGAAACACATGTACACCCATGGCTGATTCATGTCAATGTATGACAAAAACCACTACAATATTGTAAAGTAATTAGCCTCCAATTAAAATAAATCAATTTTTAAAAATGGTGTATAATAGTTACTATTAGGGGATTGTGTAAATATGCAGTAGATAATGAGTACTGATATATAAAACATTCAGTGCAGTGTATGGCACATGACGAGCTGCTTTCTTTCTCATAAACTTCTAAATGGCTGCTGAACCTCTTCACTATTCTATATGTTCTACATCCATAGCAACCTTGAGAAACAGGTGGTTTTTATTTACATGAAATGCATCTCTTAAGATTTCCAACTCCGATCATCTTAAACTTCCATTTGTCATATAACATAAACCGATGTGCTCATCAATACACAGTAAGATGGCATCCTTTCAAATTTGTGGTACAAGCGAGGTTTACATTTCCAACTTGTGATTTAATAATTTAATACATATATCTATGTATATACATTTAATATATACATTTATGCAGGTAAAATTGACATCCACTGGGTAGCATTTAATAACACTACTTTGAATAAGACATCTAAGATATTAGAATCTTTACAAGCCCAAAGAGCCAAACTATAACTTCCAAATGGAATTTTTAATAATTTATCTGCTGTGCTCCTTTTATATTGTTCTGCTTTAAGTATCACAACACTGATTTTGTTTTCTATTTCATAAATTTAAAATATTTATTTTTACTTAATTTTATTTAATGCTATTTAAACAATAAAACATCAACAAGTCACTCTTCTAAATGTTATTGCAGATATACACATGAGTATGATGTGTTCCCTACTTGCAAGGAAACATGAAAATCAATAAGGGAGATAGATGTACCCAATAATGTGTATAAATGAAAAATGGGGCCAGGAGGTAAGTGGACTTATCCTCAAGATTGGTTACTTTTTACCCTGCTGCTACTAAGTCGCTTCAGTCGTGTCTGACTCTGTGCGACCCCATAGATGGCAGCCCACCAGGCTCCCCTGTCCCTGGGATGCTCCAGGCAAGATGATAGATGTACCCAATAATGTGTATAAATGAAAAATGGGGCCAGGAGGTAAGTGGACTTATCCTCAAGATTGGTTACTTTTTACCCTGCTGCTACTAAGTCGCTTCAGTCGTGTCTGACTCTGTGCGACCCCATAGATGGCAGCCCACCAGGCTCCCCTGTCCCTGGGATGCTCCAGGCAAGAACACTGGAGTGGGTTGCCATTTCCTTCTCCAATGTATGAAGGTGAAAAGTGAAAATGAAGTCGCTTAGTCGTGTCTGAATCTTAGCAATGCCATGGACTGCAGCCCATCAGGCTCCTTCATCCATGGGATTTTCCAGGCAAGAGTACTGGAGTGGGGTGCCATTGCCTTCTCCACTTTTTACCCTACCCAACAGTAACTCCTTGGATTACTGAGGTCATCTTTATAAAATATAAAGCAATTTGCTACTTTAGTCTTTTTTTAATCATGCTTCAGCCTTAATGAACAATCAGTATTATTCCAAAATAACTAATCTGTTTGAAAAATGTGAGTAGTGGAATCCATATACTCATCAAATTAAGTGCATGGATGTAATTTCTCTCAGGTACAATAAATTTTGACTTTTTTTTGCTGCCTTTGCTTTCTTTTCTGGCTCATAAGATGCATATTTTAGATAAAATAAATTCATTTTTCTCCAGAAAGAGCTCATATTTAAAACTAAGCTTAAACAAAGCATAATGACCCAGCTCTAAAATTCTATATTTCTTTGCCAGTAGAAACTTCTCTCCCAATGATCAAATCCAAAACAGCCTGTGATACTATCATGAAATTCAGTAAAAGGGACCCAGAGGAACTTAAGTTTTAAAAAAAGAATATTGTTTGTCGTATCATGTAGTATATGACATTTGAAAAAAATACATGTATGCTTGATGGTGAAGACAAGATTCTCTCCCCTCAACGACCAAGAAATTATGTAGTTACATTCCATCTCTGTGCAGACAGCGCTTTACTTGTTTGATTAAGGGCAATGTTACCCATAAATTATACAACTTTATTCCACATCTTTAAGAGCATATGATGATAAATTTAACTCGAGCACTCCATATTTCTCCCAAAGAGTTCTTTGATTTAGTTTGACTCTTGAGACTTGCATATTGGGCAGGGGTCTTTAATTTCTTTTATGTAGATTTATATATATTTATAAACACTTAATTATGGCAAAATTCCTTGACATATCTTTTTCAAGACAAGAGAATACTCATTCTTCACATGGATGCTAAAATGATCCATTTTATTTGCATGGGAATAGGAAAACATAATCAAAGATAATAGCTTTTAGTCCAGATCTTAGTAAATCAAAGGAAAAAGCACTATCAGAGGGATGGCTTTGTTAATTATATCATATGTATAAAATATAAATGTAAGATACAGGTATTTATACATATTCATGTATCCCCCCAGATCACTTTTAAAATGATTATCCTCATATCTTGAATCAGATAGCAGATACAGGTCAGTGAAGTTTATAAATATTTTATTTTATAAGATAATAACACAGTTAATAACAATAATCTGGGCTGCATGCATGCTCAGGTGTTCCACTCTATGACCCCGTGGATTGTAGCCTGCCAGGCTCTTCTGCCCATGGGATTCTCCAGGCAAGGATACTGGAGTGGGTTGCCATTTCCTCCTGCAGAGGATCTTCCTGATCCAGGGATCAAACCCGTGTCTCCTGCATCTCCTGCATTGCAGGCGGATTCTTTACCATTGAGCCACCTGGGAGCCCCCAATACGAGCTGCACTTGTTCAGTATTTCCCCTCCAAATTTCAGCCTTATGTAAGAGCAGCCATAGGCTGTAGTAGGCTACAACTTTAGCAGTTCTGAGTTCTGGGGGAAAACTTTTCTAATGATTATGACCAACAATCTGAAAGAAACTTTAAAATCATGCTGTTTACCATGATTTCTTCAGCATTTAGCAAAATAGTCTGTTATGTGTGATATTTATAAATGCTTTGAAACCTTGTCCTATTAATTCTCTTTGATGCTTGATAATAAACACATCTCCTGTTCTCAGAATTCCCAGATAGTGATATTAAAGGTTCATAAGTATACCTGTAGTCCTCTTCAGAGGTCCTGCCATGAGAACCCAAAAATGCAGAACTAGGTTCCCCCACAGAGCAGGCTGAATGCTAAGAATACCAGGACTAGCAAACTGTGATTTAAGGCAGGCTGATTTGAGGACACAGAGAAAGATCTTGTCCTTCAAATCATGTCTGTTGATTCCCAATAAACCGAATTCTAATTTGGTATCCAAAAAGTACTGTTCTAGGCATGCCTCAAAATTTTAGAAATAGCAAATTGCAAAGTGGAACCTGGCATATTGAACCCCTTTCTGCAGGAATTTTAAATTTCTGTAAAATTTTCACACTGCATGTAGCTCCTCGGTGATAATGGAACAGTGGTGCTCACATTTATTCACACCTGTGGAAAGCACTTGGAGAGAATGGAGTAGTGTAAGGCTTTTAAATGCTTCCCCCATGGCTCAGCAGTAAAGAATCCACCTGCAGTGCAGGAGACCTAGGAGATGTGGGTTCAATCCTTGGTCAGGAAGATTCCCTGGAGAAGGAAATGGCAACCTATTCCAGTATTCTTGCCTGAAAAATCCCAGGGACAGAGGAGCCTGGCAAGCTATAGTCCAAGGGGTCGCAAATAATTGGACACAACTGAGAGCACACACACACACACACACACACAAGGCTTTTAAAGTCTGCTTATCTGAGGTTCATGTTTATTCTTGCTCTGTTATTACTCTGTATTCCCACCTGTAGAATGGGATGAGGCTTTGTGTTTTACAAAATTGTTGTGAGGATCAACAGAGATAAATTTGCAATCGTCTACAGGGCAGAAGGAATAAGAATATTGCCAATTATACCTTTTGTCCATGGGACATATTTGAAAAGGTAATACACAGTATAGGAAGTCCCACTGATTTTTTTTTTTTTTTCTCAACAGATAAAAAGGGGGAAAAAAACTCCACATGTTCATCTGCAAATTATCTTAAAAGCTATATCCTTTTCTTTTTATGTCAGGGGTAATGGAAGATAGGTGGCCTAACGTGATATTCTGTCACTGAAATCATATAGAAAGCCTAAGGATTACTCTACTGCAGAAATTTAAGGGAATTAAGCTGCCATGTTCTTACATGTGATACTTGGTTTGTAGGAGTATTGTTCTAGCATAGTTGTTTTCCAAATAGGGTCCTTTGAAACTTGCCTCAGAATCATCTGGGGTGCTTTTTGAAAATGTAGATTCAAAGTCTGACTCCAAACTGACTGAATTGAAACATAGAGCATTTCAATTCATACCATTCCCCAGGGAGCTACATGTTAAACACTACCCATCGGTGCTACATGTGTACCTTAAGTCTGAAAAATCACCACCTAGAGAAGCTGTCTCCAAACACTTAAATCAGCCATCCAATTAGTAAACTTATGACATATCACCACACATGTGGTTTCTGTTCTACTCATTGTTTTGATTAAGGACATTGTGAAACAAAATTTTTGGAAGCCATATTAAGGGTTGAAAATATAAATATAATTGAAAATTAAATATTTGCTTTCTTTCTTTATATTGGTCTTATAAACTGCTTGGGATGCAAGAATTATAGTTTGTACCTCTGGCCCAAAGGATAGATTGATTTCAAATGTAAGGATAACAAGCATTAGAGATAGATACGCAACTCTCAATTCTGTGAGTTATTTATTTGAAAAAATATCTATTGCAAAATAAGAGCTCTGCCTCTCATCCAGTTTTAACAAATCTGGTGTTTTGCCAAATTCACTTCAGAATTTTTTAAGTAATTAAAAATTTACAGAAACATTTAAAATCCTCTCTGTATCCCTCCTTGTCCCTTGTTCCTTCCCTTTTTATGCCAGGTAACGTATCATTCCGAAATACAAGTGTATGATTCTTACCCATGATTTTATACTGTAACTGCAGAGATATATATCCACAAACAGTTTTCTTCCTCTTTCTCTCTGAGAGAATTGTTATACGTGATTTATTATTATGTAAGTACTTAGTACTTACATAATACTTTAGTATTATGGTCTTAGTACTTTAGTATTGTGGTCTTAAGGTTTATCCATATTGAAATACAGAACATTAGCTTATTTAACTACTGTAATACTTAATTGTATAAATACATGTATCATTGTGCATACATGAAAAAGTTTTTCATGAGTTATATACTACAACCAGAATTTCTGGCTTATACATTTAGTAGATCTGTTGATACAATTTCATATTTCAGGTATCTTAGAGAGGTATGTTAGGGAGGTAATAAAGGTTTAAAAATGTATCTTGCTTTGAATTGTATTTAACTCATGATTAGTGGGATGGCTATATTTTCATGTTTGTGGCCATTTAGTTCCATTTGCTGTGACTTGCCTACTTATTTTGTTTCTTTTCTGTTGGATTCTTTGGTTTTTCCTTATTGATTTGTAGATTTTTTGTAAATATATTTTGGATATGAACCTTTTATTTAAATATAGATACTGCAAATATTTTCTCTCAGTGAATCACTTGACTTTTAACTTTTTTATTGCACAAAGATTATAAATTTTTTATGTAGTTAAATTTATACTTTTTTCTTTAGTGGTTCAGAATTTTTGAGTCATCAAAACCATTATGTCATAAAGATATACTCCTTTAGCTTCTTTTTCTAAGTATTTAGTGCTGATATCAAAATGGATATAATTGGTTCATCTACAATTTTTGCAGAAGGCAGTTTTAATTCCCATGAAATAAAGTTGTTATTATTACTTTTTCTGAACAGTTTTATGAGATTTGGCCAGTACAGACACTTGTGTAGCCACCACCACAATCAAGACACAGAACAGTCGCATCGCCCCAACAATTCATCTTGTTATCCTTATGTAGTTAAAATCTCCACCCATTTCTAAATCCTGGCCGTCACTGATCTGCTCTTTCTTCCTATAGTTTTTATTTTTCCAGACAGTCATAGAAATGAAATCATATGATGATTGATTTCTCTTACTTTTCATTTCAGCCATGTTGGAATTCAACCATGTGGTGTGTATTGCTAATTTGTTCTTCTAATTGCTGAAGTGTCCCATGGTGTGGATGTCCCACACATTGTTCATCCATTAAGCCAGTGAAAGTGAAAGACATTTAGGTTGTTTCCACTTTGGGGTGAGAATGAATATGGTGCTATAAACATTCTTGACAGATTTTTGTGTGAATATATGTTTTCATCTCTCTTGAGCAAATATCAAGGATAAATTTATTTTGATCCTGAAGTGTTTTCCACTGTGGCTGTTTTCATTCTGCAATGTATGAGTTCCAGTCACTCTGCAGCCTTCTCAGCACTAGACATTGTTTTTTCCTATTAGCCATTTAAATTGAATTGTTGTGATATTTCATTCTGGTCTGAATTTGCATTTTCTCAGTGATTCTCAGAAGCTCAGTGATTTTGAGCTTCTTTTCATGTGCTTGTTTGTCATCCATATATCTTCTTTGGGGAAATGTATTTTCCACCATTGGCCTATTTTGTGGAAGAGTTGTTGTTTTCTTATTATTGAGTTTCAAAACTCCTTTGCATGTCCTCTAAGTTACTTGTTAGATAAATGTAAATATTTTCCCCTGGTCTATAGCTTGTTACTTTGGAAGAATCATGGTGAGTTATTTTGTAGACTGACCTTCAGCTTGGATTTTTCTGATGATGTTATGATTAAATTCAGGTTATGCATTTAAAACAAGAATGTCATAGAAGTAAGTAATCCTGTACTCATCTCTGTGCATTGTATCAGGTGATATATCATGTTGATAGATCTCATTATTGTGGTGATCTCTTGTTTAAAGTCTGCTTGACTTACCAGATTCTGATATTAGTGCATTAAAATCTATCGTTTATAGGTGTGTTCTTATCAGTTTCTTCTTGTTATTCTGCCAGTCTTTGAAGTAGACATTTTGAGGCTGTGTTTTTATGACATGATAATTAGATCTTCAGGGTGAATTTCTTTTTTCTATTCATTTTTATTGCTATGATGGTTTTTAGTTTTAAATTATATGTTAATATTGTTAATAATAATTAACATTTAATTATCCCTACTCACCTCGTTTTGACTTTTAAGTAGTTTTTAGCTCAGTTTTGATTTTTTGAAATTATTTCAACTTTCTCTTTTAAAAAATGCATTCATATTTATTATAAATATTAACATGTTTAGACTTATTTATGTCATCTTATTTTATAGTTTTTTCTTGGTATTATTTCCTTTCACATCCTTCTCTCTTCTTTCGCATTAAGAAACTTTAAAATTCCTTTTTGTTTCTTCTGGTTGGCAGGACTTGTATTCAATTTATGTTTTAGGGGAAGTTTCCCATAATTATTTTGATATTCATGATTATATATAAACATTTCTAACAAAGCCTAAGGTTATTCAGTATTTCTCTCTTTTCCCCAAACACACTGCAAACTTTGTAGTACACTTTCACTCCCTTTTAACATCTCACAAGTACCACATGCACATGTATATACATCCATATTGCTATTGTTCTATAGAACAGTGCTTTTACAGTTATTTATATAATACTTAACAAAATATTTCATCTAACAAATCAATAGTTAATTATACTTTGAGATTAATTTTTATTAATTTATCCATTCACTGTTGTGTTTAGTATCTCATCCTCTTTTCAGGGAACAGTTAGTTCTCTTTGATTCTGTGTAACTTTAAGAGTTCCAAACTGCTGTGCTTCAGCACACTGGGAGACCAGCGCATGGGTCTCCTCATGGTCAGGGTTGTCCAGTGGGTCTGTGGTGACCCATGTGTTCCCAGCTGAGGGTAGCCTTGTTTGCCACCATGAGACACACAGTTATTATGGTGTTCTGAGCATGCCGTCACATGAAAAATTTTGTGGGATATGCCACTCCACCAGAGAAGGCAATGGCACCCCACTCCAGTACTCTTGCCTGGAAAATCCCATGGATGGAGGAGCCTGGTAGGCTGCAGTCCATGGGATCGCTAAGAGTCGGACACGACTGGGCGAGTTTACTTTCACTCTTCACTTTTATTCATTGGAGAAGGAAATGGCAACCCACTCCAGTGTTCTTGCCTGGAGAATCCCAGGGACGGGGAAGCCTGGTGGGCTGCCGTCTCTGGGGTCGCACAGAGTCGGACACGACTGAAGCGACTTAGCAGCAGCAGCAGCATGCCACTCCACCAGCTTTTTTAGTGTGAATATATAACTTACACTCTTGTTGTCTTTGAATGTCTGAAAAGTTTTCATAATCTAGCTTTAAAATTTGAGGTTAACAGTTATTTTTCTCCATCACTTTAATGATACTAATTTATTATCTATTGCTGCTAATGAGGAAATATTCTGTCAGGTTATGTCTGACAAATTACAGTCATAATCTGTCTTTTCCTTCTGATAGATTTTGAGATTATTTCTTTATCATTGATATTCTAAGTATAGTTTTATTTTCATTTATCTTGCCAGGACACTTTGAATTTGAGGACTGATGTTACCTTTCTTTTTCAGTTTGGAAAAATTCTTACTATTACCTTTTCAAACTTTGTGCCTCCATAACTCAATACGTGAACCAAGAACTTCCAGATGTTCAAGCTGGTTTTAGAATAGGCAGAGGAACCAGAGATCAAATTGCCAACATCCTCTGGATCATCGAAAAAGCAAGAGAGTTCCAGAAAAACATCTATTTCTGCTTTATTGATTGTGGCAAAGCCTTTGACTGTGTGGATCACAATAAACTGTGGAAAATTTTGAAAGAGATGGAAATACTAGACCACCTGACCTGCCTCTTGAGAAACCTGTATGCGGGTCAGGAAGCAACAGTTAGAACTGGACATGGAACAACAGACTGGTTCCAAATAGGAAAAGGAGTATGTCAAGGCTGTATATTGTCACCCTGCTTATTTAACTTATATGCAGAGTACATCATGAGAAACGTTGGGCTGGAAAAAGCACAAACTGGAATCAAGATTGCTGGGAGAAATATCAATAACCTCAGGTATGCAGATGATACCACCCTTATGGCAGGAAGTGAAGAGGAGCTAAAAAGCCTCTTGATGAAAGTGAAATAGGAGAGTGAAAAAGTTGGCTTAAAGCTCAACATTCAGAAAATGAAGATCATGGATTCTGGTCCCATCACTTCATGGGAAATAGATGGGGAAACAGTAGAAACTGTGTCAGAGTTTATTTTTGGGGGCTCCAAAATCACTGCAGATGGTGACTGTAGCCATGAAATTAAAAGACACTTACTTCTTGGAAGAAAAGTTATGACCAACCTAGATAGCATATTGAAAAGCAGAGACATTACTTTGCCAACAAAGGCCCATCTAGTCAAGGCTATGGTTTTTCCAGTGGTCAGGTATGGATGTGAGAGTTGGACTGTGAAGAAAGCCAAGCACCGAAGAATTGATGCTTTTGAACTGTGGAGAAGACTCCTGAGAGTCCCTTGGACTGCAAGGAGATCCAACCAGTCCATTCTGAAGGAGATCAACCCTGGGATTTCTTTGGAAAGAATGATGCTGAAACTGAAACTTCAGTACTTTGGCCACTCATGCAAAGAGTTGACTCATTGGAAAAGACTCTGATGCTGGGAGGGATTAGGAGCAAGAGAAGGGGATGACAGAGGATGAGTAGGCTGGATGGCATCACCGACTCGATGGACGTGAATCTGTGTGAACTCCAGGAGTTGGTGATGGACAGGGAGGCCTGGTGTGCTGCGATTCATGGGTCGCAAAGAGTCGGACACGACTGAGCGGCTGAACTAAACTGAACTTAAAAAGAAAAAAAATTAGAACTCTTATTAGGAACTCCTTTATCCTTAACTGCCCTTTCATTTTGTTGTTCTTTTTAATACCGTTGTGACTTTGTGCCACTTTCTGGATGAAGACTTCAGTGGTATCATCCACTTCACCTATTCTCTCATCTGTGTCCCTGTCCCACTGTGTCCAGGCTTATTTTATCCCACCTTTTTGATATTTTATCCACTCACAGTGGCTATATGTTAAATTCAAATTTTCTATTTCTCTATTTATTTTTGTAGTGTGATAGTCAGAATTTTAGGTTAGCCCTCAGTGACTCTTTTGTTGACCATTATGGCTACTCCATTTCTTCTGAGGGATTCCTGCCCGCAGTAGTAGATATAATGGTCATCTGAGTTAAATTCACCCATTCCAGTCCATTTTAGTTCGCTGATTCCCAGAATGTCAACGTTCACCCTTGTCATCTCTTGTTTGACCACTTCCAATTTGCCTTGATTCATGGACCTGACATTCCAGGTTCCTATGCAGTATTGCTCTTTACAGCATCGGATCTTGCTTCTATCATTTCAACTTCAGCTTCTTCAGCATTACTGGTTGGGGCATAGACTTGGATAACTGTGATATTGAATGGTTTGCCTTGGAGATGAACAGAGATCATTCTGTCATTTTTGAGATTGCATCCAAGTACTGCATTTCGGACTCTTTTGTTGACCATGATGGCTACTCCATTTCTTCTGACGGATTCCTGCCCACAGTAGTAGATATAATAGTCATCTGAGTTAAATTCACCCATTCCAGTCCATTTTAGTTCGCTGATTCCTAGAATGTCAACGTTCACCCTTGTCATCTCTTGTTTGACCACTTCCAATTTGCCTTGATTCATGGACCTGACATTCCAGGTTCCTATTCAGTATTGCTCTTTACAGTATCGGATCTTGCTTCTATCACCAGTCACATGCACAACTGGGTATTGTTTTCGCTTTGGCTCCATCCCTTCATTCTTTCTGGACTTATTGCTCCACGACCCAAATTAAAAAGCAGACAAATAAATAAGTGGATAGAAGAATCAGTAGACAGATAAATGGTGTATTTCATATAAATTTTTGCATATTATGTCTATCAGTCAGGGTTCTCTGGAGAAACAACAGAAGATTTTATTTATTTATATAAAGGTACTCATTTTAAGGAATTGACTCACACAGTTGTTGTTGTTGTTCAGTTGCTCAGTTGTGTCCAACTCTTTGTGACCCCATAGACTGCAGCACAGCAGGCTTCCCCGTCCTTTACTAGCTACTGGAGTTTGCTCAAACTCATGTCCACTGAGTTGGTGATGTCGTTCAACTATCTCATCCTTTCTTGCCCTCTTCTCCTCCTGCACTCAGTCCTTTCCAGCATCAGGTCTTTTCCAATGAGTCGGCTCTTCCCATCAAGTGGTCAGCATATTGGAGCTTCAGCTTCAGCATCATCCTTCCAATGAATAGTCAGGGTTGATTTCCTTTAAGATTGGTTTGATCTCCTTACAGTCCAAGGGACTCTCAAGAGTCTTCTCCAGCACCGCACTGTTGTGGAAGATGGCAAATCCAAATGCATAGGGCAGGCTGGCAGCCTGGAAACTCAGGCAGAGCTGGATGCTCGAGTCAGTTTTTCTTCTCCAGAAAATCTGTTTTACTCTTAAGACTGGCTGGTCAGGCCTATCCACACTATTGGAAGTAATTTCTTTTATTTAAAATCAACTGGTTGTTTTCCAAATACATGGGTTTTTTAAAGAATCTTTGATATTAATTTCTCATTTTGAAACTAATTTCTCATTTAAATGCTTTCTTCTCTGCAATAACTCTGTGTGTTTCCTCAGTCTTCTGACTTTTATTGAGGCTTTCAATGGCTAAGTCAAAGGTCTCTCTTAGTAAATGTCACACTGCACTTGAAAATATGTGGGTTATTTTCAAATATCTTTTGATATTGATTTCTAACATAATTACACAGTGGTAAGAGAACAGACTCTGTATGATTTCAATTTCTTTAGGTCATGACAATTTTGTACCTTGTTTTATGTCCCTGGGTATGTTCCAGTAGTCAAGGCTATGGTTTTTCCAGTGGTCATGTATGGATGTGAGAGTTGGACTGTGAAGACAGCTGAGTGCCGAAGAATTGATGCTTTTGAACTGTGGTGTTGGAGAAGACTCTTGAGAGTCCCTTGGACTGCAAGGAGATCCAACCAGTCCATCCTAAAGGAGACCAGTCCTGGGTGTTCATTGGAAGGACTGATGCTAAAGCTGAAACTCCAGTACTTTGGCTGCCTCATGCCAAGAGTTGACTCATTGGAAAAGACTCCAATGCTGGGAGGGGTTGGGGGCAGGAAGAGAAGGGGATGACAGAGGATGAGATGGTTGGATGGCATCACTGACTCTATGGACATGAGTCTAGTGAACTCTGGGAGTTGGTGATGGACAGGGAGGCCTGGTGAGCTGTGATTCATGGGGTTGCAAAGCGTCAGACACGACTGAGCGACTGAACTGAACTGAACTGATGTTCCAGTGTCTCCTACTTTATGAGAACTTGAATAGAATTTGTATCCTGCTGTTGTGTGAAAATTGCGTATATCTTAATTATGTTGAATTGGTTCACAGTGCTTTTCAGGTCTACTATATCCTTCTACTCTGTGTATATTCATTCCATTAATTTTTGAGAGCTTGATATTGAAACACCAACTAAAAATCTTAACTTATCTACTTAAAAATAATTATAATATATAGCAGAACTATATGTAATTTTTTTCTGTATTTTCCAAGTCTCCTGTAAATGTCTTATCATGTGTGTGTTAGTAGCTCAGTCATGTCCAACTCTTTGCCATCCCATAGACTGTAGCCCACCAGGCATACTTTCATAATTTAAAAAATAAAGAGGATAAAAAAGTCAACTGGTTGTAAAGGATAATCTCACCTACCAAATATCTTCATAGAAATACTTTGATTAGTGTCTAATTAAACCACTGGGTACTGTAGTGTAGCAGGTTGATCTACAAAACTGACCATCCTGTGTCAAGTTATGTACATTGAAACAAACAACCACGGCCACCACCAAAAAAACCTGCCAACAAACAAACAAATACTGTATAATAAAAGCCCAGTAAAACAGGGTTGGCCTGAAACCTGTGTCCCATGTCCAGCTAGGAGGTGGCAGCACCAAGACGCTTAAAACACATTCATTGCCCTAAGGAGGTAACTCTCTAGTTGGGGAGCCAGTTGAGTCACCAAATAATTATAAAGGAGTGTAATAAATGGTGTAATCAAGATGTGGACAAAACTTGCTACTGCTCTTTAAAGTTGCTGCTGCTGCTGCTGCTGCTGCTGCTAAGTCGCTTCAGTCGTGTTCGACTCTATGCGACCCCATAGACGGTAGCCCACCAGGCTCCCCCGTCCCTGGGATTCTCCAGGCAAGAACACTGGAGTGGGTTGCCATTTCCCTCTCCAATGCATGAAAGTGAGAAGTGAAAGTGAAGTCGCTCAGTCGTGTCCGACTCCTAGCGACCCCATGGACTGCAGCCCACCAGGCTCCTCCGTCCATGGGACTTTCCAGGCAAGAGTACTGGAGTGGGGTGCCATCGCCTTCTCCGCTTTAAAGTTGGGTAACCTCTAAGTGTTCAGAATAACCTTGGTAACCCGAGAGAGGGTCTGATGTCAGCCAGGCTAATATTATAACCTTAACTGTTCTGCAGAGAGAGTTTCAAATACCTTAAATAAATGGACTGTGAAACAGCCAAAGGATCTTAATGCCAGTAAATGTCAAACCACCCAAGGCAAACTGGGTATTTGGGGAAAGGCCTGCCAAGCAGCCACTCTCTTCTCGCCACTCATGGCACTTCCTGAATGCCAATCAGACACTCAAGGCTCTGTGCAGTTTGAGATCTGAAGTCCTCTGGATAAACCTCCCCCAAGAAATTGATGCCTGAAAGGGCAGATTAGAGATGAGGTTCTGCCTTCTGCCTTACTGAGGGAACAGGAGGCCCTGGGCTAACTTTAGCTGCATTTCTATTCTATTTCTGGAACAGCAGTACTGCATCCTGTTTCCCCTCCCCAAGGGCATGGCAACCCACTCCAGTATTCTTACCTGGAGAATCCCATGGACAGAGGAGCCTGGAGGGCTACAGTCCATAGTGCCTTCTGCCTTACTGAGGGAACAGGAGGCCCTGGGCTAACTTTAGCTGCATTTCTATTCTATTTCTGGAACAGCAGTACTGCATCCTGTTTCCCCTCCCCAAGGGCATGGCAACCCACTCCAGTATTCTTACCTGGAGAATCCCATGGACAGAGGAGCCTGGAGGGCTACAGTCCATAGGGTTGCAAAGAGTCAGACACGACTGAAGTGACTTAGCATTCATGCACACACTCCTACATAGCTTGAATTGCATAAGAAGGATGTATATTACTTTTGTAAATAAAAAATTAAGAACAGTTGAAGTTGTTTTTTTAAAAAGAGAATTGATTACTCAACTCTGTAACAACAATGGTAACAGCAGCAACAACCCAAGTACGCCAACTGACCTTGATGCAAATCGCTCTCAACCCACCCCTCCAACATGTACTTTGTAGGGACAGGTTGTAGGTAACTTCGATCTTATGTTTCTGGATGTGGATTTAAAAGTACTACCTCTCCAGGGTAATCCATTTAGAACAGTGTCAGCATCCTGTGGTCCCTGTGTCAGGAAGTCACATGACCCCATCTAAACCTGAGGGGTGGAGGATGGTAGTGGCCAACGGAGGGTTTATTTACCCACCCAGATTGAGGTTAGGACTGACACGCAGTTTAATTATCATGCAGAGCTGCAGCTGGAGGCGGCTGGAGTGAGTTGGCATCTGCTTTTGCAGAGCACAATTTCTGCAAATAATTAACCACCAGAACTCTTGATTCTCTCTAATTAATGAAGAGGAAGCCTAGAATCTTCAAAGTCCACGAATGTCATGCTGCCATTGTGTCAGGATTGATCTCCTTTGTTCTAAACCGAAGAGCATGCCTCTCCTGCCTCTCCTAATTCTTTATAATTTGAATTTTTCTATTACTAGTTGTGACAGCTAAGTAACATGACTTCAGAAATTCACCCGCAGTTCATGCCGGTATTAGAAGCCTGAATAATAATAATTTTTTAAAAAGAGCTATAATGGAACAAGCTTTCTGTCTCTGACCCAGAATTAATCATCGTGAAGAGACACCTCCTGAAAAGAGGGTCGTTAATTAGCTCTAATGGATCTCTCTAGGTGGAGTTGGAATTATTGAGAAGTTGGCAAACAGAGGGGGAAAAGAAGATTCTTCCCTTTCTTTGTCCATCTCCATATGATGCTGGGATGGAAGAGGCCGAGACTATGCTTCCTGGTGGTGTGGACTCATGATGGAGGATGTGGGAAAGTTCTGTTCCGAGGGGGATGCTGTTGTGTGTCAGTATGGAAATCCACCAACTTGGAACATCTTTGAGGAAAACAAGTAAAAGTGTACGAGGCCTTGTCCCTGTGGCCTTAACTGAGCATTTAACAGACACCGCACAGCAGCCAGAGTGGGATCCTATCAAAACCCAAGGCAGGCGGTGTTATCCTCCTGCTCCAAAGGCAGTGGTGGTCCCATCTCTCTAAAGGAAAGCAAAGCTTGAATATGAGCCTGTAGAGATAGAGTTCCACTTGGGCTTCCCTGGTGGTTCCGATGGTAAAGAGTCCATCTGCCAATGCAGGAGACCGAGGTTCAATCTCTGGGTCGGGAAAATCCCTTGGAGAAGGAAATACTTCTCCAAGGCAACCCACTCCAGTATTCTTGCGTGGGAAATCCCATGAACAGAGGAGCTCAGCAGGCTAGTCCATGAGATCACAGAGAGCTAGACACGAGTGACTAACGCACATAGAGTTCCACTTATCTGGCCATTGTTTCCTCTGTGACCTCATTTCCTCTCTTTTATTTCACACCCACTCCATTCCAGACATAGCAGCTTCTTTAATGCTCCACCGACATTCTAGCTCCTACCTCAGGACCTTTGCACTGGCTGCTCTGTGTATAGCCTTGCTTTCCAGATAATCCACTTGGCTACATCCTTCTTTTCCTTTAGGTCTCTGTTTAAAGTTTATCCTCTTATTAACGTCAACATTGACTGCCCCATGCAGAATAGGACCCCAACAGTCCCCATTCCTCTTATCCTACTGTATTTTTTCCTCACCTCTTAACATACTATATCATTTCCTTATTTATTGTGTTGTTACATGTTTGCCTCTTCCCCAGCATTTATTATTTGTAGACTTTTTGCTGACGGCCATTCTGATCAATGTGAGGTAATACCTCACTGTCGTTTTGATTTGCATTTCTCTAAACATTAGCAATGTTGAGAATCTTTTCACCTGCCTACTGGCCACCTGTATGTCTACAAATAATAAACGCTAAAGAGGGTAAAGAGAAAAAAGAACCTTCTAACACTGTTGGTGGGAATGTAAGTTGGTGTGGCCAATATGGGAAACAATATGGCAGTTCCTTAAGAAAGTGAAAATAGAGCTACCATTTCATCCAGCAATCCCACTCCCAGGCATATACCAGAAAAAATAAAAATTCTAATTTGAAAAGATACATGCGCCCCAATATTCATACCAGCACTATTACAATAGCCAAGACATGGAAACAACCTAAATGTCCATCAGAAGATGAATGGATAAAGAAGACATGGTATAAATATACAGCAGAATATTTGTTGTTATTTAGTCATTAAGTCATGTCCAACTCTTTGGGACCCCATGACCGCCAGGCTCCACTGTCCATGAGATTTCCCAGGCAAGAATAGTGGAGTGGGTTGCCATTTCCTTCTCCAGGGGATCTTCCCGAAACAGGGATCAAACCCAGGTCTCCTGCACTAGCAGGCAGATTCTTTACTACTGAGCCACCTGGGAAGCCCCCACAATGGAATATTACTCATCCATAAAAAAGAATAAAATAATGCCATTTCCAGCAATGTGGATGGACCTAGAGATTATCACACTAAATGAAGTCAGACAGAGAAAGACATCTATCCTATGATATCAGTTATATGTGAAATCTGAAAAATTAATACAAATGAATTTATTTACAAAACAGAAATAGACTCACAGACTTAGAAAACAAACTTATGACTACCAAAAGGGAAAGGTAGGGGGTGAAGGATTAATTTGGGCTGTATGCAGGTCAGGAAGCAACAGTTAGAACTGGACATGGAACAACAGACTGGTTCCAAATAGGAAAAGGAGGACGTCAAGGCTGGATATTGTCACCCTGCTTATTTAACTTCTATGCAGAATACATCATGAGAAACGCTGGACTGGAAGAAACACAAGCTGGAATCAAGATTGC